>APFE031602767.1:244252-262012 GCA_000404065.3 Pinus taeda
GACAATAGGGGCACAAAAATATTAATAAGGGATGCAACTACAATAGTAATGGGGTAATCACTAGTATTATAGGGACCCAACATGTGCACTTTGTAAAAGCCAAGAAGAAAGCCCAACTTAGAATAAAAGATCAATTGGGCCCATTCATTTGTAATAGTAGAGAAGCAGGAAAGGTGGCAGATGAAATCCTCCAAAGATTAAAACTAAAACAGAGTTTCATGTGGACCTATGACCCCTTCAGCTTCATTTGTTATAGGAGACAAAAGAATAAACTATCTCCTTACATCCACCACAGGATCCCCGAAATTGAACAATATGCTATCAATATGAATGGGTAGAAGGTATTTTGATAGATCGAGATAGTACAGAGGTTGTTGTTGATAATGTATTAATGGACTTAAATAGAAGACTTGATGAGGATTCCTTTGTATAGGTTCCAGGAGAGTCTCAGTTTCAGAGACAAGCACAGGGCCATAATGGGCAGACAGAAGAAGCAAGTCCATCAGCAGATACAGGACCATTAGGACAACCAAAGTCTTCAGAACAAGCATGGCCATCAGGGAAACCAGAGCTTTTAGAATAGCCAGAAGAATCTGAACAACCTGAAATCTCAGAGGAACTTGTTCAACCTAAACAAATCATGAGCAATCCCCCTCTTTTGCAGACTCCTCTTAATGAGGAAATGAACCTTAAAAGAGATAGAGAGGAGGCCACTCCTTCTAGTAGGCCTATTAACCAAACCTATGCTAAGAGGTAGAGGTTAAATCGATATGCGGAGCAAGAATACATTGAGCAAACAACAAAGATTTTAGGGGTAGAGAGGACATAAAGTAGACGCAACACTCCTTCAGGAGGGACACAAGAACCTTCCACCTCTCAAATTCAAATGTTGGAAAGGCAACATAGTGTGGAATTATCCCCCTTCAGGGCTCCCACAGGATAGACCGAAGACATCAAAGAAAAATACAAGGAAATCCAGGCAAGGAATGAAAGGCTGAAGGTGCAAAGCTATGCACAATATCTGAGGATGGCTCCAACCAACTAAACAAGGCTAATGCTAGACTTTGGTATAAAAGAAGGCAATATGCAAATGAGCTTTCTCAAGTCAACGATACAGGTACCAAAATCAATGGTAGACTACCTTAAGACAGATTTTGAGGTATTGGCAAAGGATATCCATCCTATTGACCAAATTTAGTTGCATAAACAAACTAGAGAAATGGTATATTCCACCTTGACTAGCAAGGCCATAACATCCCACCAACTTTAGAATTCACTGAATAACACCTTGGCACAATTTTAGTTGGAAAAATTCTCTTCTTAGGCTAAAGACACTAGAATAAATTCCTTAGAGGAATTGGTCATAGAGCTGGGACATGATCCCAAGGATGTTAAGGCAACAGAGCAACTGATAAAGAAGAAAAACGATGACATAACTTCACTGAAGAAGTAGCTCAATATTTCTCCTCTTCATCATCCTCAAATAGCTGAAGTCTTAGAAACACAGAAAGAGGAAGAACTTATGGACCTAGTCCTTAAGTTAAATCACCAATTGAAGGAAACTGAGAAAGAATTGTATAATTTGAAATAGTCCAAGCAGAGTGAGTTGGCCGCCACTCCTTAGACTATAATACCTACAATTTCCACAGTAGTACCCTCCACCTTGGCAGCTGCCTTGGCACCTACACTTCCTCCAGCTACAACATTGCCAATAATGGGTACTACCTCAGGCACAGGTACATCAACCAGTACAGAGACACCAATAGAGAAGATTACAGAATTGATCAAGGCCATGGAAGAAATGAGTATCCAGGCCACTGAGCTCAAGAAACTCAGAGAGAAAGTGTCGAGTTTAGAAACCAATTGTAAACTTGTACAAATACAACATAAAGAAGAAACTCATAGGAACCTAAGGATGGAAGAAAGGATAAAAGCCCTTGAGAAGCATTTAACACTGTAAGTGCCATTAGGAGATATGAAAGAAATCATTTGGGCCAGCATCATTGATTCCATCAATGATGTTTGGCCTTCTATTCATATTGTTTTTTAGAGAACAGAATTAGTCAAAATGGCTACAGAGGCAATCCACAGGACAATGGAGGAATTGGGAAACAAGCCTGAAGAAACCAATCAGTTAATCACCTTTTTGAACAACAAAAACAGATATCAGCTTGATGAATTGGAGATAGAAGACAAAATAATAACAATCATAGAGATCAAAAAGGTTCTCACCAAAAGGAACCTAATTCTTAACTTGGAGGAAAGATGTCAGAGCATCTAGACAGATATTGATAACTTTATGCTGAAGTACGACATCTTAAGAGAAAAAGGACTCCCCAGTCCTATGGTGATCCATGATAAGTTGATGATCTAGGAAGATTACGCTGACAAGTTAGACAAGCTAGCTAAAAGCCAAGCTAGTACTTCACGGGTGAAATCTTTGCCCACTAGAAAGGTACTTTATGATGGTCTTGTGAATCTATTCTACATAGAGCATGAAGTCAAGCACTTGTTCACGAGTAAACCAAATTTTGCCAAGTACACAGAAACTGATGAAGTTTATAGGAAAATGATAAGGATGAAGTTACCTGATAGTGAATGGTGGACCAGTTTGACTGATTTACTATAAGTTACTGTAGTAATCTATAAGATAAAAGATATCTGCCAGGTAAAATAGGTAAAAGAGGATCAAAACGACACAGGTAAAGAGTATCAGTAGGTCAAATATGAAAGTGATTCCATCACATAATTACAAAGCAACTGCAAGAGAGAAATCTGAGTCATAACAGCTAGCATAGTCACAATAAAAGGGACAACAAGAAGACAGTTGCAACTCTCATGGATAGTGCTCATCAGAATGTCTTGCTATTCTCTAGCTCATTCATGCATATGAACTTGCAACAAACATGATCACAGTGATACCTCTCTGTAGGGTGCTATGTCCTGTGGATTGGTATAGGGCTATTTGCTGCCACACGTGGCTGGAAGCCCTTCTCTATCTGTCTCTATCTTCTTGCTAAAGATCTTCTCATTCCCTCGAATAATTTTCATGTAGTTATGAGATATATTTGTAAACATTTTTTGTATAAATAATTCAAAAAATGAAGTAATTAGTGTGGATTAAAATACATTTCTATAGACATTATTTTTGAGCCAAGGATCTATTGTACTCAAGACTGGATTGGTTTTACTGGAAATGCAATAAAGCCAAGGACATTTCACTGGATTCTTGTGCACAATTGGAACAAATAAGTATCATTTTCTCATGTTTAAATAATGTATTCTCTTTATGTTATGAAATATTCATATGTGTTTCTTATATAATCTTAAAAGCAAACAAGGAATGATATCATCAGAATTAGCTTAAGTGCTCTCTGTTTTAACTGTTTGCTTTATTTATGTTTTCTACTAAACTGCCTTGATCTAGGGATTCTTAATTTCCCCCTTACTTCCATAGTTTACACCCCTTTGGCCCATAGTACAAGATTCTTGATTTCCCTTTGCTACTGGCCATCCTTCCTTTCTTCATCCCAATCCTGGTCAAGGATTCTTCATTGCCCTTGGCCCTGGTTAGGACTTTTCACCCATTTGAACCTGTAGATTTGCTCTTGTTGTGCTAGCCTACCCCGTGGACTCTTACCTCAATAATAGATCAAATCTAGTTAACCCTTTCTTGATTGATTCCATAGCCCAATGGCCTAAATATTTGCTCTGCCCATTTGTCTTCTTAATTCCACCACCTAGTCCAAACAAACAATCCTGAACATTAATAACTAGCTTGAAATCTTATTGAAACAAAGTTAAATTATAAAGAAAGAGCCCTCTCTGGACTTAGGTTGGCTAGAACCTAAGTCTAAAAGATTAGGTTTGTGGTTACCTCAGACTATTCCTTCTTTGATAACTTCTAAGGAAAAAATTTGAGTGATAACAGGAACCATGGGTGACAAAGTGTGCATGGGGATTTAATAGAAGGATCTATCACTAAAAAAAAAATACAATGCAACATAATAGTTATTAGCAAGAGGAAGATCCCTCCCAAGCAACTTCCTAACTAGATCAAGATACTCCTAAATTACCTCTTATAACAAACAAAATATAACCTCAAATTCCTATAGAGTCTACCTATGCATGGTAGCAATGAAAACAATGTAAAAAAAAAAAAAAAAAAAACATCTACAACAATGTTGGTCAATCTCTTCTTCTAGTCAAGGGCATGCCCAGCTTTTGAAACGTATCAAGCAGGTCAGGGTCCACCTCATCCAGGCTCCTCTTCTTCTTCTACTCTCTTTGTTTAGGTTTAGAATAATATCAAAGGTCTTGAAAATTGATGGGTGGGTAAAATTTATCAGACCATTTTAGATCTTCCATTTTTAATGATTGTCTATAAGCATTGAGTCTAAATTGCAAAGGCATTCAAGTTCCTTCTTTTTAGCAGAAATTAACCTAAGATTTGGAGAGTTGTAAGGTTTAATGGATCTAAGTATATTCTACTTAAAATATAGTAACATGGTTTAAAAATGTGGGCATTGAGATCAAAATCTAAGGATGAAACATAAAAAAAATTATGTTCATGATCACAAGAAATTTTAATTTCATGTAACAAAGTTTGAGGAAGGTCTAGTATTTGCATCCTACTAGAAAATTGCTTAAATCACTCGAGCCCTTTGGATTTGGGCATGGTAGAGTCCATTACGCAAGCAATCAACCACTAAAAATAAAGGTGAAAAGAAAAAAATAAAATTTCATTCATTCTGACCCTAGAAATGTTAGGGAGGAGCAAACTAATCTGTACAATAAGGACATGCGAAATGCTTACTTGTCCATTTTTTTTGATGAATTGTTGACAACAATCAAGATCTACATTATCATAATCATTAAACCCTTTATACAATAAGGACATGCAAAATGCTTACTTGTGCATTGTCTTTTGATTAATTGTTGGCCGGAATCAAGATTTGCATTATCATAATAATTAAACCCTCAACTTTAGATGAAATTTTAGGACATACAAAATGATTACTTGTCCATTGTCTTTTGATGAATTGTTGGCTATAATCAAGATCTGCATTATCATAATCATTAAACCCTTTTTATAATAAGGACATGCAAAATGCTTACTTGTGCATTGTATTTCTGATGAATTGTTAGCTGCAATCAAGATCTACATTATCATAATCATTAAACCCTCAACTCTAGATGAAATTTATACTTTGATCATATAAACGCTCGAAATTGTTTACCCATAAGAACAAAAATCATATTTAGTAAAAAGGAAGAACTCTCCAAAGTCCAAATTCATACCCATGTACAAATGGCCAAAATCTCCACGCCCAATGACCTTGCCCTTCCTCCATCTAATCGTTGATGTCCTCGTAAGGTGTTTCCCATGGAAAATCCATTGGGTTCGAATCCCATGAAATCCATAGATCAAGTTGATGGTCATCATACTTTTGGAATTTCCACGCAGATATCAACAAGGCAGAGAAAAATGCAGTGCTACAATGTGATGTTATAATCTTTGAATATTTTATTTAACCCAGTGCTAAACTGGAAATGAAAAAGAAAATAAATATTTATAATGGAAAAAATAAACGAAATATTTATAGTATAAAATAAAATATATAAATTGAAATTGGGTTAAATGATTTATTTCTAATAAGAATTTATTTTGATGATGATGATGATGATGATGATGATGGTTAACGTCCACTGAGACCAAACTTTGGTCTATCGGACCTAAAGAAATGAACTATTTAATTTGATTTAATATTTTATTCCTATGCTCAAAAAGCTTGGAGAGAAGCCTCACGAGCTCACTGTAATTTTGACAACGTAAAAGGCTAGGAAGGTCAGTATTGCAACAAAGATTTTGAAACTGAGATCTAAAGTGGTTGTACGTGGGGTACTATAGGAGGAAGTGATTTTCATCCTCGATGTTCGTATTCTCATAGAGATGGCAGATCCTTTCCATCCATGGTGTTTTAGGAACTGCTCAATGACCCGTTTCACTATGGAGCTCATGAGAGTTCGTTCTAATCATGGCTTTATTAATTTTCTTCTTTGAGCTAGTTAAAACATAGATATACTTTGATCTTCTAGGGTGGGGTTGATGACCTCCTTATAATATCTTAATTTTCTTTTAGCTGCTAAATCTTTCTCAGACCACATTTTTTCTTTGAACTTAGAAGTAACAATATTTTTAATGTTATTAATGTTTTGCAATGCAACATTCTCATCGATCTCCCAATGGTTTAGCCAGGCACTAGTGTCTTTATACCAACCTCGTTTGAGCCTTAGGTGGTTTTGGCTAGAATTTAAAGCTAGCTTAGGATGTCTATGCTATCCTATGTTATTGAGTTTGTGCTTGTACAACAGAAGCCTAGTCATAGCTAGGCTCTCGATAGGGGAAAGACCCACTTCTATAAGGAGAATAGGATAGGCTGTGTTGCTTTTAATTTTGAGGTTATACGTTATAAAACACTTCTGGATTTGCTCAATCTTTCTCTAGGATTCTCTAGAGATTCTACAACCCCAAACCTCACATCCATATAAGATGACTGGAGTGACTAAAGTTTCAAAGAGGAACTTCTTTCTATCCCACATTACGAGGTTTGTCGTTTTACAATTATTTTCAAGACCAAAATAAGCTTTCCATCCCCCATGAATCCTTTTCTCAATGTTATAGTTCTAGTTGAGCTTGTGATGAATATCAATTCCTAGGTACTTGTAGGAAGACACTTCCTCCAAGTTACTATTGTCATACATAAAATTAGCGTAAGTGTCCTTCTTGGATTTGATAATCATAACCTTTGTTTTGTTAGTGTTAACAATCATACCCATGGTAAAGCAGAAATCCTTAATAAGTATAAGTTGCTTATCAAGATCAGATGGGCACCTTCTGAGAAGAACAATATCGTCAGCGTAGAGAAGAAGGATGATGACTATCCCAACGAAGATCGTGCCAGCACATCTTGTTCCTCTAAACAACCTTCTATCTTGTCGATGTAAATTCCAAATAAGGTACGGGAGAGGGGGAAACCTTTCTTAACTCTGATGTTACACTTAATATCTTTCGACCACCCCTCATTTCTCTTTAACTTGGCAATTACATTCTCATATAGCCTTATAGTGGCAGCTGTCAACTCAAAACGAACCTTTAGCTCTTCTAATCTATTCCAAAGGTTGTTTCTAGGAACAATATCGAAAGCCTTTCTAAAGTCCACAAAGCAACAAAAGAGATTGGATTTATCATTGCGGCATTCCTCCACAATGATCCTAAGCATAACGAGGTGGTGTGTTGTTGAGTTCTTCTTTCTAAAACCCGCCTGGCATTTAGCCCACTTACCTTCACTTTCAAGCCACATGCCCAACTTCCTTTCCAAAATAGTACCATATAACTTGGCTAAGAGAGGGTTGATCTTAATTGTCTGATAATTAGAGGGGTTACTTGTATCCCCACTTTTAAAAATAAGGATAATGAGGCTTTGAGTCCATGGTTTAGGGAACCCTTTCTTGACCGCTTGATTGAAAAGATTGTGAATGTGGGGGATGAGGACAGGACCACCAACTTTTAAGATTTCTGCCTGGTAACCTTCAATGTCCTTAGCTTTCCCATTAGCCAAGCGATTAACCCCAAAATCAATGTCTTCTAATGAGAAAACTTGTTTCGTTGTGAGCAGGGTTTCAAAGTTATCCATGACATTTAGAGATTTGTAAAGCTTTTTAGATAGGAATTCTAGTCATGTAAAGCAATTTTATTATTGTCTTTAGTTTTCTTAGTTAGAATCTGCCTCTAGAATTTCTTAGGAGCTACCTTAGAGAGGTCTAAGAGATTCTCTTGTCTTTTACAAATATACTACCTTTTTTTCCTTTTAGTTAGGGCTTTGTATATTTTTATCTTTCCAATTTTAAGATATTCATCAACAACTTCATTAATTTCTCTCCTCCCACTTTTACAATCTTTGTCATACCATGGGTTGGTTTTGCTATTTCTTTTATTACTTGAAACTTCAATTGAGAACTTGTTAATAGAATATGAGAGGGTTGTAGTAAAATTATGATAGAGATATTCTATGTTGTATATACTAGATAAAGGAAGAAAATTAGTTTTTAATTAATTTAGAAAGAGATCTTTTTTATTTCTATCAAAGATTAACTTATTTTGGCTATAAGGATTATCTTCTTTGGGATCTCTATGCATGACAAAATTGAGAGTTATAAGTAAAGGCCTATGATCAGAGTCAGTCTCGTGGTCATTTAAGATGTCAAAATTTGTTATTTCGTTGTACAGAGGGAGATCGGAGATAACATAGTCTGCATGACAAAATTGAGAGTTATAAGTAAAGGCCTATGATCAGAGTCAGTCTCGTGGTCATTTAAGATGTCAAAATTTGTTATTTCATTGTACAGAGGGAGATCGGAGATAACATAGTCTACCACGCTGCTACCAAGCCCATGGATGCAGGTCATCTGACTAGAATTGAGATGAGTGTAAATATTTAAATATGGCCTCAATTAAATAGAAGAAGAAGATGTTAAAAATGATATTGGGATGAGTGTAAACATTTAAATATGGCCTCAATTAATAATAAAAAGTTAAATTAATAAAAAAAATTAAATTAAATTCGTTATATTTTGATTTTGTTATTAACTTGTGAATAGACTTTGTTACAATACCATGGGCCAATACCATTTCTTATCAATAGTACAAGTCCGAAAACCATAACTTATTTCACAACCAAAATATTTTATAACAATATGACAAGATTCAAATATTTTATAAAACTATGACAAGATTATTAAGCGTGGATATTCACCCCCACATTATGGTAGATATTATTAACTTGTAAAAAATAGTCTTTGTTACAATACCATGGGTCAATACCATGTATTATCAATACCAGATGCCCAAAAAACATAAATTATTTCACAATCAAAATATTTTATAACAATATTACAAGATTGTTGACCATGGATATTCACCCCCACTTTACCATTGATATTAACTTGTAAATTGGATTTGTTACAATACCATGGGAAAATACTATGGCCTATCAATACCACATGCCAAAAACTATAACTTATTTCATTGTAAAAATATTTTATTTTAAATTAATTTTACAACATTTTGTTAATTGAATCTACAAGGGAAAATATTACAATTTGAGATATATTTAAGAAAAATGACAAATTATAATAGATTAAATAGTGCATGATATTTTAAAGTTTTTCATTATTTTATTTTTTTTGACATGATTGATCCAAAATATAGGTTTAATATTTTACAACCAATTGAGTTTTTTTTAATTCAGATAATTTCTTAAAGACAATACAATGTGATCAAATTTAAGAGAGAGTTGGGAAGGGGGTGGAGAGAGGGAGGAAGATAGTGAAAACGTTGGAGGGAAGGGAGAGAGAAATAGAGAGTGATGGGGGGAGGGGGGGTTGAGAGAGTGAGGTGGGAGAGAGGGAGCGAAAGGAAGGAAGAGAGAGGAGAGAAAGAGATTGAGATGGAGTTGGAGTGGGAGAGAGAGGGAGGAAAGGACAAAGACATAGAGAGATAGAGTTGGAGAGATAGAAGAGTGAGAAGGGAGAGACATAGAGAGAGTGAGGGAGAGAGGAGAGGAGGGAAGAGAAAGAAGAGGAGAGCAAAGATATAGGGAGAAAAGGGGAAGGGAGAGATATGGAGGCATAGAGATGGAGAAGGAAAGAGAGGGAGAGAGAGATGGAATTTGAGGGGGTAGGAGAGGGAGGGAACAAGAAAAACATAGAGGGAGAAAGGTGGAGAGAGAAAATGGGTGACAAGGGATTTATGGAGAGAGAGTGAGGGATAGAGGAGAGCAGGAGGGAATAGAAAGAATGATATAGATAAATAGGGAGAGAAAGGGAAGAGAGAGATAGACAGAGAAGGGAAAGAGAGGGAGAGAGTGTGTGTATATGTTTGGGGGTGAGATAGAGACAGGGAACAACAAAGAGACACAAATACAAATATAGATATTATGTAGTATTATATAACCAACCTAACTCCATATTAAGCCTATAACTATCAAGTGCCAAGAGGGATCCAATCTCTTGAGGTGCAAACCTTTCCTCAAGTTTTTCACTAGAAAAAAAAGTTTTCACCTCGAGAGATTGGATCCCTCTTTACACTTGATAGATCCAGGGTTAAGATGGATCTAGGTCGGTTAATATGAAATTAAAGTAGTTTTTTTCTATATGATAGTGTTAAAAATTAAAATTTCTCTTAAATTTAATTTCAAATTGGAACTAGATCCAATTAGATTCAATGAATATATTTAAAAAAAAAAACATAATTTTTTTTATTGAAAAATATATTTTTTTATTACAAATTACTAGAGATAAATAATGCAGAGTTAGCTCACCTATTGATCTAGATTTAAACAGGAACATAATAAATTACAGAGATAACCATAAATGCAAATATGCAATGGAAATAATAATTCATTTCATTAATGTAAAATACTGAAATATGCTTACAAACAGAAATGGAAATAAACCAGCTAGGGCGATGGTAGCTTATCTCTGAGAAGAGATGTGGTGGCTACATGCCTGTGAAATTTGTTACAATGAGGCTTGAAGGATTATTTATTGTTGAGAAATAATGGAAAACCCTTAGCATCCCAAAACCTAACCCTAGAAGATGAAACAACAAATTGTGGGCTCCGTTTTGGGTAAGTTGGTACATCAACTTCCCGAGGTTGTAACTTTGGCACCCGATCTTCGTTTGACGCGTACAATAGATTGTTAGAAAGATCTATCTGAGCACTACAACTTTGGGAATAGAAACATCAATACATGGACCCATGTTGCTCCTAGATTTACCAAAAAACGTTGTTTAGGGCCTCAAAACAACTCCAGAAGTTTAGGACCCGAAACACTACTAAAAATAGTAAATTGTGCTACAATTTTGAAAACTAAAAAATTGAAAGAGAGAGTTGTGGGCGTCCCAGTGGGATAGGTGGGTGGCCACCAACATTCACCTGGATCATTCCTCCCCGCTTAGGAAGCAATGGTCCCCATTGCATTGAGTTCCTCCATCTGCTGAACTTGGTCCTTGGTGAGTTGTTCTGCAATCTCTGACATGTCCAGTAATGGTGGGAAGCATGGTAGAGGACATTCCATATTGAACACTCGGTGCAAGTGAAGGAATGAAGGAATGTTGTGCTCCAAAGTATTGTTTCCCATAGCCTTGGTAATGCTGTAAGGACCATGTCGGAGTGGTATGAGCTTCTGATGGGCTCTTGTAAGGCATTCTTTCTACAGATGTAACCAAACTTTTTCGCCCACCTGAAACTTGTGTGGTACCCCTGCTGGTGAAGAGAAGTTGATCTTGTGTTCTGCCATGATTGTATCCCTTTGTTGTTGTTGCTGCATGGAGAACCCTTCGCGAGGGTCATGGATGTGGCAACAGTCTTCCACTTGCTTTGGGAGTGAACTAGACAAAAAATAAATTTCCTAGTCTATGAGATGAGCTTGCTGCCTTTCTTAGCAGCGATCAAAGAGGTGGCAGTAGGTGGGGTCACCTTCGGTATCCTGTATAATGAATTATCCAAGGCAATACTAACAACTTGAGGCCTTGACTCATACACATCATGTCGCCTCCACAAGTATGAGTGGCCTAATAATACATCACAAACATCCAGAGGTGTAACATCACACAATACATCGTCTGTGAAGGGTTTGATGTTGTAGGGAAGATGATAGTACTGGTTAACTCAACGATCTCGTCCTTGGTGAAGCCACCCAATACTATACAGATGCGGGTGTGATGTAGTTAGTAGGCCCAACCGTTTCATGACCTCTGCTGAAATGAGGGTCTTTTGGCTGCCACTGTCGATAATGAATTGCATCGTTGAACCCTTCACCCACATCTGTGAGTGGAAAAGACGTTCCCCCTCCTCTGGATCCTCAGGCTCATTCTTCTAGATCTTAGCGGTGGAAACAATGGCATTGGGTTCTGCGTCAATGATCTACTTCTCTTTGCCATTCCCCTTGTCAGGTTTTGACTCAGGATCGGAACATGCATCTAATTCGGAAGTCTTCAGCTTGGCCACCAACAACTGCTTGGTTTGACACTCACTTGTGTTGTGAGTGGGGCTCTTATGGAACTCACACCACTTTCCTGTGTCCTTCTTCGACTTTGTGGTGTTTTTCTTCTTGCGGATTCGACGAGTTGTCTTGGGCCACCCCACCTTGTTTTTGTCCTTTGGTCTTCAGATTTGCAGATCCAAAGTCTTGCTTCTTTTGTTTGAACTTTTGCTCAATTTTGACAGCATATTGGTACGTTGTGTCAAGTGAGGACATGTTCAGGAACTCCATCTCTTCCTGGATGTACCTGTGTAGGCAGTTGTGGTATTTGAGTACCAAATGTGGCTCAGAGTCCTTGATACCCAACTGTGTGCGAAGGGTATGAAAAGTGTTTTTGAACTCTGGCACATCTTAGTCCCTTCCCTGCCGCAACATGGTCCACTTTATGTATTTGTCCTCATAGCTTTTGACAAGGTAGTACTGCTCCTTGATGGCATCCCGGAATGAATTCCAAGTGGGTGCAGCTGAAAACAGTGAGCCCGTACTCTCATCCTTCTACTCGCAGTAGGTTTCCCACCAGTCCTTGATGTGGGGGTTTTCTTTGAGAAGAGCGAAAACAATCTTTTCCCGACTTGAAAATTCATGAACCGAAAAATACCCTTATAGAAAATTTAACCATTTATCTATGACATTTGCGTCTATATTACCCTCGAATATGGGTATTTAAAAATTAACTTGTACCTTAAAGGGTGTGGCATTTCCAGCGTAGCTTTTGGAAGTCGATGCGTCACCTCTAGGTAGCCATTGAAGGATCTAGGCAAAGTTGTCCATCATCGCGTTCCTTTGTCACTTGAGGGCTTCTTTGAGCAAGATTTTAATAGGATCTCCTACCCCCTCATCTTTCTTTTCGTCTACCATGGGAGGCCGTCGGGATTTGCGAGGTTGGTCTTGCAAAGGTTTGACCAGTTCAAGCCCTAACTTCTTATATCCCGACCTTGTTGGGGACATGCAAAGAAAAACAGAGGAAAAAGAGGAAAAAGAAGACCACTTTGATACCAGTGATCCGGATTTAAACAAGAACGCAACAAATTATAGAGATAACCATAAACACAAAGATGTAGTGGAAATAATACCTCATTTCATTAATGTAAAATACTGAAATATGCTTACAAACATAAATGGAAATAAACTAGCTAGGGCGATGGTAGCTTATCTCTAAGAAGAGATGTGGTGGCTACATTCCTCTGAACTATGTTACAATGATGCTCGAAGACCTATTTATTGTTGAGAAACAATAGAAAACCCTTAACATCCTAAAACCTAACCCTAGAAGATGAAACGCCAAATTGTGGGCCCCGTTTTGGGTAAGTTGGTACATCAACTTCCCGGGGTTGTAACTTTAGCACTCGATCTTCGTTTGACACATACAATAGCTTGTTAGAAAGATCTATTAGAGCATTACGAATTTGGGAAGAGAAACACCAACCCATGGACCCATGTTGCTCCCATATTTCCCAAAAAAGCATCGTTTATGGCCTCAAAATGGCTCCGGAAGTTCACAAACCGAAAAACTGCTAAAACTAGTAAATTGTGCTACAATTACAGAAACTGAAAAACTAAAAGAGACAGTTGTGGGGGTCCAAGTGGGATAGGTGGGTGGCCACCAACATCCACCTAGATCACCTATACACCATGTGAGGATGAAGAAGTGTTTAAGGAAGGATAACCTTTCAACAAATCTTTAACAACCTTTCAATCCCCTATCACTTGTAAGTTTAGATTGCTTGACACAATTAAGATGACTAACATAAAAAATTGATTCATATTATTTTAGTACTTGTTAGGTAGTTGTATTTTTATTTTTAGTCTAAATTAGTCATTTATGTTAGTCATTTTTAGTTGTATTACTTATTATCTAGTCACATATTTTAACCCACGACTAAATTAGTGATTTATGTTAGTAGTTTTTAGTTCGGTCACTTAAGATTTCTAATTTTTGGTAGTATTTCACTTGGAAATGTTGTGGTGACTAGCATTTTCAGTCACCTGGTCACTAATTTCTCATTTTATACTGGTTCTTATATACCAATTAATTATAAAATACTACTAATAAATTAATTAAATATTATTTTTATAATATTAATTAATTAATAAATATAAATTTTCAGTTAAATCTAGCTTTTCCTTGATGAATAGTGTGATTCTTGTTTCAAGACATTATTAATCATGAATAGAAATATATTAAATGTAAGGTGTTTCACATAAGTATATATTTCACAAATAAGATAATATAAAATAAAATATTAAGTAATTCAAATAATATATAAACAAACTCACCTTAACTTATAGCTTTTCATTCCTTAAGATAAGATTAAGATTTTTAATCTTAAGACTGTACACTGAGTGGAATAAACTCCACATTAATGGAAACTTGATTATTAAAAGTAAAAGTATACATTTATACATATGTAAAGTAGGCACGAGACAATTTTGTCTCAGTAACTTATTAACAGAAAAGTAAAATGATCAACTATTTACTAGTTTATAATCATAATCCCAAAGGATTAGTTAACATTCCCCCCTGTAATCCGAAGGGACATCTGACATGCTAAGTAACATTCTAAACCTTTCAAACTTTTCATGCCCCAATGCCTTTGTAAATATTTTTGTGACCTGATCTGAAGTAGGATGATGTGTCAGATGAATAACTTTGGCCTCTACATAATGTCGAATAAAGTGATATTTTGTGTTAATATGGTTGCTTCAATCATGAAACATGGGATTCTTGGCAAGTCTTCAACTGTTTTGTGAAGCCAAATGTTTTCTTTTGTAACTTGAGTTGATGCAACATATTCGGCTTCAGTGGTAGAACCAACAAAAACATATTTCTTGTGTGATCTCCAATTGATGGTTTCTAATCCAAGATTCATCAAATAACCAGAAGTAGAGACCCCATTCTCCTTATCTCCATCAAAATCAGAATATGAATAGTCGATGAGATGGAAATATGTAACTTTGGAATATTTCATGCCATATGTTTGAGTTCCTTTCAAATACTTGAGAACTCGCTTTGTTGCATTCCAATGACCTTCACATGGCTGATGCATGAATCTAGAAGGTATCCCTACACCAAAAGCTATGTTAAGTCGAGTAGTAGTTAGAAAATTCAAACATCTAACAAGTTGCTTGTACTATGTTGGATCTTCAAACATACTTCCTTCAGTGGAATTAAGCTTCAAATTTTACTCCATTAGTGTAGCAACAATGTTACAATCCGACATCCCAAATCTACCCAATAGTTTCCCAATATACTTCTTCTCAAAAATAAAAATATATTTGGGTTTCTGATCAACTTCAATCACTAAATAATAATGCAATAAAACCAAATATGTCATGTCAAAATTTTTCATTAACTCTCTTTTAACGGGCACTAGAGAGTCATTATTATTTCTTGTAATCATCAAATCATCTACATAGACAACCAAATATACAACTGACTTTCCAAATTTCTTAACAAAAATAGTTTCATCATATAGATCAAATAACTTACAATTCAACTTGAGAAGGTGTTCAGTTAATTTTTTGTACCATGGACAATATGCTTGTTTCAGTCCACACAAAGCCTTCACCAACTACATACCCTTTTCTCTTGTGCTTTGACAACAAAATGTTTTGTCTGAAACATAAAAACATCCTCCTTCAAATGTCCTATTGGGTTTGGAGCTTGATTATCTTATTTATTCAGACGTATTGCCACATTGGACCCCATTTGGTAATGTGGTGGCAACACCGTCCATTTATTTGCACTGCTAGGGGGGTCTGGGGGGGGAAACAGTGATTCTTTAGAGGCCCCCCTGGTGGGGGATTGGGGGCAGTGCCCCAAAGCTAAAAGTAGATGTAAAATTGCCTTGCCAAATGTTGTAATTTTGTAGTCAATCTAGGCCATTCATTAGGCATAATCTGATGGTAAAAATTATGTTTACCTTAGGGTTTTTTGCCCTAGAAGGCAACCCCTCACTATATATGAGGAAATTGTATTGCATCTATGTAGATGTGTATTCTGAGTGAGAAAGAGAGGGGATATTATGTGAGAGCGAAGAGGGATTTACAATGGATCTGTTGTAGGTTGTATCTCTTCATTTTGTTGGATAATATAAAAGGAAGGATTGGCTATTTCTCCATGGACGTAGCCCAAATTGGGTGAACCACATATATCTGTGTCTCCCTTGTTTTATGTGTTTTATGTGTTTATATTTATGCAATATTTTATGTGTTCCATTGCTCTGTAATATATAATTTTCTAACATATACATTCAAAAAGGTTGTTTTTACATCCATATGGTGTATCTTCTAGCTATTTTGAGTTGCAAGAGAAAACAAAGTTCTAATTGTGCCCCTTTTGCTATAGGATAAAATGTCTTTGTGTAGTCAACACCTTCCTTCTCAGCGTAGTTTTTTGCTACAATACTTTCCTTGTATTTATCAAGTGAACCATATGCCTTATACTTGATCTGATACACCCATTTGCAGCTAATAGGTTTGACCCTACCAGGAGGATTCACTAATCTCCAAATTACATTCTTAATAAGTGCATCATACTAATTTTGCATTACATCCTTCCATTCATCACTATTATCAGCACCTTCAAAACAACTGGGTTCACTGATCATAGAATGGTTGAATTCACGGTAATGAGAAATGTTACCTGCACTGGTAGTAACATCACCTTTAGAAGAACTTCATGTCTCAAAGTCATCATACTTGCTTGAAAATATCTAGACACATGTTGAGCTTCATAAATGTTGCTAAAGGGGTTATGATGGTTGCTCGTTTTGAAAAGCAAGCTCAAGAATAGGCTCTTCAAGAGGAATTTCTGATCGTACAGAAACATTACTATCATCCAAATTTTCTTCAACAGTATCATTCTCATGAGTCAAAGATGGAGGAAGCATAGATTGATCCAGAATGGGAGGCCTCCCTTTAGTACATGGAACATCATTACTAGATTCAAAATAGAACTTTTTGGATGTAAATTTCTCCAAACGAGTCAATTCCCTGTCAATAGTAGAATTATCTTTTAAGCAAAGTCTTTCAGTAGAAACCACATAAGAGAAATTTTTGGCTGATGCGTTTCGAACCAACAAGTGTGGTTCATCATTAGGACCAGATGAAGAGGCAGAGCATGGCAAAGGCTTAAATAGAGAGCAATGTAGAGACATAATTTCAAGTAACAACTATATTTGAACAATAATATATAAATTATGATATCAATTTATTAATATATTAAAAACAAATATTTTTTAGTAACAACTATATCAAATGGCTAGTTTTTAAAAATAATATTTAAAATAATTGATTATTAGTTTTATTAATTTATTAAAAAATATTAATAGGTAATGGCTATATTAAACGACTAGTTTTGGAAAATTATATTAAATAATGATATTAGTTTATTAGAAAATATTAATAAGTAATGTCTATATTAAACGGCTAGTTTTTGAAAGATAATATTTAAATTATGATATTAGTGTATTAATTGATTAAAAACAAATATTAATAAGTAACTGCTATATTAAACAGCTAGTTTTTAATAATATTTAAAAAAAAAAAGGCAAACTCTCAAAAAGTAGGGAAGTCAAAAATTATAAAAAGGAGTCAAGACCCTAATCGAGACAAGATCATTTAATAAATAAAATAATTAATGGAAATAAA
>APFE031602767.1:262306-457496 GCA_000404065.3 Pinus taeda
CTCGGTGAGTTTTCTTACGAAATACCTGATGAGAAAAATAACCATCATCATTCCTTGAGAGGAGGACGTCAAGGTAGTATGAATTTCCTTAACATCCTCCTCTCAAGGAATGATGATGGCTCTTTTTCTCATTGGGTATTTCGTAAGGAAACTCATATGGAACAATATCTTCATGCTAATTCTCATCATTTCCCAACTCAAAAGCTTGGTGTTCTCAACACCTTAGCGACTAGAGCATTAAGAGTTTTTTATGACAACCATCTCAATGAAGAGAAAACACATCTCCTAAGTGTTTTCTTTAATAATGGGTATAGTAGACACCAATGTACTAAGTCTTTCCTAAGAGCTAAAAAATATCCCAGTGCTAAGAAAGATACCAAGGACCAATTTTCTAGTATTCATCTTCCTTTTATATAAGGGACCATTGACAAGATTGCGAGGATCCTAAGGAAGCAAAAGGTGGCTTTAACCTGTACGCCTTTAAATACCATCTGAAGCTCCCTTAAATCTGTAAAAGACTCAGTGGACCCCAAGAATATGAAGGGTGTTTTCGTTATCCCATGCTCTTGTGGGATTCCCTACATTGGTGAGACTGGTCGCTCGATTAATCAAAGGATTCGTGAGCATGCCACTGATATCAAGCATGACAGGACCCACTCCTTTGCTTTGGCAGAGCATGCGTATAAATCTAAGCATCACATCTACATTGAGGATGCCCAAGTCATTGCTAGGGTTAGTCATTTCCATCATCGTAAATTGAGGGAGGCCGTAGAAATTGAAAAAAAACCCAATAATTTGAATAGAGATGATGGTTGGAATATTAGTAGAAGTTGGGTCCTTTCCTGTCCTCCTAGTTTTTTAGGCTACTTTTGGGGATTTATTTTGTTTGTTTGTTTATCTATGTAGGTATTGGTGTCCTTTTTATAGTATTTGTTGTTGATTTATTCTTCATTAGAGTTTATTTTCTTGATCCTTCGTGTTTTTTATGCATTTTATCATACTATTTGTTCTTACCTCCCTTTTAATATTTTTGTCATTTGTTTAATGAGCCTCAACCCAATATTTTATTGTTTACCCTGTTTTATTTATTGATTACTTTTCTTAATATATATATATTATATTATATATATAATAATATATATATATATAATATATATTTTTTTTTTTTTTCACTTGTGTATATTTTTTTTATTTGATTTTTTCCATTAATTATTTTTATTTATTAATGATCTTGTCTCGATTAGGCCTTGACTCCTTTTTAAATTTTTATTTCCTAATTGTTTAGAGTTTTTTTTTTAAACTAGTGTTTAATATAGTGGTACTTGTAATATTTGTTTAATAAATTAATAAAACTAATATCATATTTAAATATTTTTTCAAAAACTAGTAATGTTAGTTTTAATAAGAATTAATTCAAATATTATTTTTCAAAAACTAGTCGTTTAAATACCATACCTATAATATTTTTAATAAATTAATAAACTAATATCATTATTTAAATATTATTTTTCAAAATCTAGACATTTAATATAGCTGTTACTCAATAATATTTGTTTTAATATATTAATAAATTGATATCATAATTTAAATATTATTGTTCAAATATAGCCATTACTTAAAATTATGTTTCTACATTGCTCTTTATTTAAGCCTTTGCCATGGTTTCCCTGTTCATCTGGTCTTGATGATGAACCACACTTGTTGGTTCAAAACACGTTGGCCAAAAATTTCTCTTACGTGATTTCCACCGAAAGACTTTGCTTAATTCATTATGGATAACAGAAGCCTGAATACAAAATTATCTTTACCTGATTCAAGAAAAATAACATCTCTCAAAAGAATGAACTTCTTATTTTCTTCATCATACAACTATATGCTTTGGAACTATTAGAATAACCCAAAAATATAGATTTTTTACTCGTACCTAATTTATTTCACGGTTGCTTAGGAATTAAACCATAACATTTATATCCAAAAACTCTGAAATGTTGAAGATTTGGGAGTCTATTATACAAAAGTTCATAAGGAGTTTTGTTATTGATAATAGATGAAGGACAATGATTTCTAATATATTTCACACAAAGCACTACTTCTCCCCAAAACATTAACTTCACATTCTTAAAAAACATCTTAAATCTAATCATATTAAGAAAAATTATATTCATACGTTCTGCAACACCATTCTATTGTGGATTATAAGGTATGATAGTCTGATGTTTGATTCCATTGTCCTTAAAGAATTAGAAGTATACTCACCACCATTATTAGTTCTAAGAATGTCCATATTCTATTGAATTTAATTTTTAATCATCAAACGAAAAGTTTTAAAACTATCAAATACTTATGACTTATCTTTCAACAAACAAACCCAACACATTCTCGAATAATCATCAATAAATTTCAAGACATATTTATTTCCATTGGCACTTGCAATAGGCATAGGTCCACATAAATCTGAATGGATGAGACCTAATTTTCTAGAAGCTCTAGAAGAGGAACTATGAAAATGTTGCTTACAATGTTTTCCCAAAATACAAGCATCACATGGCGTCATCTTTCACAGAATTGTAGACAATCCCTTGATACCTTGTTGTCTCATAATTTTGATACTGTCATAACTATGTGAAAAAAATGTGCATGTCATAATAATCTTGAAGATAGAGTATCACTTTTTTGTGCTAAAAGAGCAGAATTATCATGCGAATTTATAGTAGACCATATGCCATTCAGTTTTAAAAGCATACCTTCTTCAAGATCAGTCGTAATATCTACATCATCAGATGCTCTACGTATCTTAATGATGTCATCAGAAATATGTATGGAATGCCCTTGTTGTTGAATATGTATAAGAGATATTAGATTTCTTTGAAATTGTGGAATGTAAAGGACATCTTGTAGACCATAATATACAAGATTTGGTATCTTCAAATGAATGGATCTAATTCCTAAAGGCTTAATTTGAGATCTGTTAGCAAAATATACTACATCACCAACTTGGTCACTGAATTTTTCAAAAAATTATCTCCTAAAAGTCATAATACATATAGATCCCGAATCCAAAACCAAATTGTCTTGCCATGAAGAAAATGTAGTACTAAAAACATCATTAATATTAAAATTGCAATGGGAAACAATGTAATGGGCATAATCTAATTATTTTCCCTTATCTGGTGATGTTTGATCTTCTTTTCATTCAATGGTTCTCTCGTTTCACTGACTTTCTCCCACGGAATTCTACAATCAGTAGTAGTGTGACCAATTTTACCACATCTAAAACATTCGATAGTTGGTTTATCATTAAAATTTATTTGTTGTCTATCGTTTTGTTGTTTGTCTCCATGATGTTTTCCCTCCCCTGCCTCTTTAATTTCTTCTACCACGACCTTTAATACTTTTATCACCTCTAGAAGTTTCGCCATGAGACTTCTGATCTTTGTGTGCAAGGCATAAAGTTTCTACATTAGAATTTTGTGGAGGCTCTTTCTTCCCAAAGGCCTTTTCTCTCTCAGCAATTTTGTTCACTAATTTATCAAAAGTAATATATTTTAATTGTCCACTAGCTTGGAGAGATTTCAAGTAGAGTGAATAGATAGGGTGGATAACTTTAATAAAATTAGTAAGTAACAAATCTACTTCAACACTAGTGGCTTTTATGTAATGAAAAATATCTTTTATTTCAGAGGCCATCTTCAAAGGATCATTGTATTTCATCTTCAATTTAAACAATTTCAATAAAAACTAAATAATTTCAAGTTCTAAATGTGAATCATAGAGTTCCTTCAACTTTTGTAATGCTTCAAATGTGGTGTCACAAGAAATAACATATCTTCTTACCTCCTCTGGCATTGATGCAATAATTAATTCATATGACTTCTTGTTTTTTGTCTTGAAAATTATATGTTGCTTTTCATCATCAGGTGGCTGAGGCGCAATTTCTTTGTCATCTCTATCTTTCTTTCCCTAACAAACCCATTCCCACAAATCATTAAAAATAAGTACACTTTTAAGATTTCTAATCCATTCTTGATAATTTTCCTTTCCGCTAAGCACAACTCAACCTATTGATATCAATGAGGTCATGATAACTTACAGATAAAAAAATCCTTTTGCAAATATGAATTATGTGCATTATTCTTTAAAGAAAAAAACATAAATCTCTTTCTCCTTTTGTTTTAAACAAAAATTCGCTTAGTGGTATGATGGTGGGATTCAAAAATAACCTAGAAAAGAGCTAGCTTCAAATATTAGTATCTACCTATTTTATTTTCTTTAGCTTAAAAAAAAAATTGTTTACAAAAAACATCATTTACATAAATGTAATAATGTGCCTCCAAAAATCTATTTCACCAATTCAAACAACTGGTGACGAATAAGGAAAATTTGACATCATATATGCTCTAGATACACATAATTTATCTACCGTATATCAAATATTTTGTATTTTAGATATTGGACAAAGGTTTTGTGCCGACTTCGACCTGTGCTAGAGCTCTTTCAGTAAATGCAATTGGCAGAGATAAGGTGGGACTCAAAAAGCTACTCTTTTGCTTTAGTAGCGTGCACTAGTTTGACATCTCTAAAAAAGGTGATGGAGATCCATGACAAACTAATTAGATGTGGATTGCATTTGAATGTGCTCATGACAAATATGCTTATAGAAATGTATCAGAAATATGGAGATATAGGGACCACACAAAAGTTGTTTGATTCCATGGATGGAGAAGGTAGTTTCAAATGGAAAGGCGACGATTGATAGTAGGGTGTGCATGAAATCACTAGGCTCCCATAGCCAAGGCACCATCACTTTCAAAATCAAGGTACTACCACCCAAAGATGTGTCAGGTCGCAAAAAGATGAGGTAATGGCCAAGTTGTTGTTAACACGGGTGCTGCGGACTTGCCAAAATGGGGAGTATTTTGACCTCTTTCACCAATGAAATCTTACAGAGTGCATGGGACTTATCTCTTTGTATGCATCCCCTCAACCAAAAAGAATAAATTATTGTTGATGTAGAATTCATTAATAAATATTGATGTGGCAGACAATGGAGATGGATATTACCAAATAATTATAACAACTTGGATCTAAACTGCAACCTCTACAAACAATGATTTATAGCTTCAAACAACACCCACTCAACCTTCATGTCTCGGCCCTTTCATGTCCTAAATAAATCATGGATTTTAAGTCTTCATTGATGCTCTAATACCAATGTACACAGGGTGGAAAAAACTCCACAATGGAAATTTGATTCATTCAAATTGAAATTATACATTTATACATGTGTAAAGTAGGTATGAGATAGTTTTGTCTCAGTAATTTATTAACAGAAAAGTAAAACTATCAACTAATTACTAATATACAACTGTAATCCCAAAGGATTAGTCAACAAAGACTAAGTCTAAGTTAGTTAATAATCCCAACCCACCATCACTTTAAATTTAAACAAATCTTGACTATCTATGGGTTTGTACCTTAAATAAATCAAATGAGATAACAAACATGAAAACATACACCCTCGCAAAAATGTTGTACCTGGAAGGTATTCGAACTCATAGATATTGGGTTTATAACCTCCTCTTTTATCACGACTCATCCCTTGTGGAAATCAGAGTGATTCCTCTTATTTTTGGATGGCTTTGTAGGCATATGAAAGCTATTGAGATTTCTCTCAAACATGTCCATGAAAAAATCTTGTAATTTCTCAAAGCTCTCTGGTCCATTCACTTGAAAGAGGAAACATATTAAAACAATAAGCACACAAACACATCTTTTCTACAAGTCCGTTGTTAGGATTCAACATTGATAATTTTAATATCCTGATTTCTCTCAACCACACCTTACTCTCATTCATCATTACCATCATTTCATCTGACAATATCTCCCATTTCCTATAAATACATACCTTTTCCAATGAATCTCTAGAGTCACCTTTTAAATGTCTTTGAATAATAATAAAAGCAATACACAAAGATATGAAACAAATTAATCAGATCACTACTCACATCATCATCATCATTTTCATAAATTTCTGCATCATATAGGAATCCCTTCCATTCAATGTCATTTAACACGAGGTACCAAACTTTCTTTACAAATATATCATTATTCCTTGTTTAATTGAGCCATGCAAAGATACAAATAGTCAATAAACATGGATATGAATTCTGGATTACGTGAAATTTATTCTTCAACTCCTCTACTATCACATTCCCTGAGGCAAAACCACTTTCCTTGGTGCCACCTCTGTGACATTACTAGTCCTAGATGATTTACTAGTAAAAAATTCAATAGAAACATTTTAAATCAATCAATCTAAATCTACTAATAAATATTGAAGGAGCCTTAGAATTAGTTATAATCAATCAAGCCATGGATTATACTCAACATATTCATGAATCCTCTAAAAGAAAGGAGAAGCATAAAATTAAAGATCTATGTCAAATCTAAGTTGTTTTAAAATGGGAAATCTTGTTGGTAATCACAAGAGAAAAAAATATTCAAGCCAAAGGAAAATTCTACAAAACAAAGAAGAAATTAAAAGAAAAAAGGGCCAAAAGAAGCCGTGAATAGAGTTATGAATGACACCATTGCAATCATTTTGTAAGCAGCCCAGAGTTTTGAAGTATAGTCAGATTTAACCCCCATTACTGAATAAAAATATCCATTAGAGGAAATTTCAGCCTAAAAGTGCACATGAAGTTTTCATAAAATTTCTATATCATAATATGTAAAGCAATCAAAATCCTTTAAATTTAAAATGAGGTACATGTAAATATTTTGGAGGGAAAAGAAGAAAAGCTACTTTTTTTAATTGTATTTTTCACTAATCTCCTTATAGGTTTACTCAAATTTCAAGTGTAAACACTCATTGGATGCAGAATTAAATTCTACATCTAACAAGTACCCGTTATGCATACTTTTGAGAAGACACACATTGATAAAAATCGAAGATACATTAAAAAAGTGTATTGAACACAC
This sequence comes from Pinus taeda, assembly GCA_000404065.3. NCBI lineage: Eukaryota > Viridiplantae > Streptophyta > Pinopsida > Pinales > Pinaceae > Pinus > Pinus taeda. The sequence goes on from APFE031602767.1 coordinate 269,288, forward strand.
TTTTTTAATGTATCTTCAATTTTTATCAATATGGGTTTTCTCAGAAGTAGGCGTAATGGGTACTCTTTATATGTGGAATTTAATTATGCATACAACAAGTGGATACACATGAAATTTGAGTAAACCTATAAGGAGATAAGACAAAAAAAAAATTAAAAAAGTAGCTTTCTTATTTTCCCTCCAAAACTCATAACTATTATTTTTTTTTTGTGTAAATTAGCAGATGTATATTATATCACACAGTTACATAAGATACAAAAAGTTTGTATGAGTAGACATAGAAGAACACTTTCAGCTTGTCCGACCAAAATGACTAGCATAACCTGATCCTGCAACTTTAGAACAAAGGATAACCATGCAGGGCTGCCTAACATAGGACACAAAACGAGAGAGGGTTTGGAGGACCTCATAACAATCGCTCATTCATTTCCATCTTTCAAATTTGTCCTAATGATGGACCCCCTTTGGGGTTTGAAACGTCGACTCAATGAACAAAAGACTGTGGACAATCTGGATCATACCACTTCAGAAAGAGACAGTAGAGAAAAGCATAGAACCTTGAAGCCATTACTGCTCCAACACCACATAATCCTTGCTGTTGTCACTTGGGTTGTCCATTAACTATATATGGCTTTAGAATCCTTTGAGGAATGGGGCGGTTCACTGTGCTGGTGTCGGTTTCCTCCACCGGGACTTCAACTGCAATATTTGTCCCCTGTCGGGTGGAGAGCTTGAAGAGTTTGGTGAAAGCTCCCAGATTATACGACAACATTTTGAGTACTTGAGTCAAAGCACTAATGTTGAACTCCATGGCATCTAACCTTGTTGAGTTTCCAGCTGTAGAGAGGAATGTGGCCTGGTGCACATCCTTTATTGCTTTTTCCTGCATGCTGAGTGCTTTGGCAAGTATGGTTTTCATACGCCACATTTCGCTTTGAGTTCTTACGAATTGCATGGCTCTGGTGGTCATGGTGCCTGGGTCCGAGATCTAGTCTATATAACTATTATTTTATTAATTTTCCTTAGGAGGGCACTTTTAGGCTCATATTTCCTCTAATGTAACTTATCCATCCCCTAGACATTATCTGTGGTTCAATTTTTAGAGAAATATAAAACTACTATTATCTACAAATATCCACTGCAATCACATTTGTTATGTCGACACATTAAAGGAATTAGGTCAAATCCAAGAATTTTTGGATTAAAATATATGATGAAGAACAAGAATTAAAATTAGAACAAAAATTAAAAATAAAACAAGGCCCAAAACCATCCAGAGGCACTTAAAACACATGCATGTCATTGGGATCCTCGGTTTTTGTGTTTGTTGATCTGCTTTTATTTGACAGTTTTTATGCATGACTAGTGAATATGGTTTTTTATGAGTGGGAAATTTAGAAGCTTCCCCAATCAGATCCAATAGTGCATTTTCTCTTGTCGACATGGAAATTCCATTAGTTGAAGATGCACACAATATATTTGTGAACCTGCCTATGGGAATAATTGGTGTGTTTATATAAAAGTTTCATTTATTATTAAACAAGAAATTGCATTGTCATTCGATTCTCCTTCTAGTTGAGTTAAATGCTTTTGGAAAATGTCAACATTTCAGGCTTTGGAACCCCAATGCAGTGGCACTCAAACATCACCTCCACTAGGAAAACACAAAACCAAAGCTAAACTCTGCAAGCGCTAAAACATTTCCTATACAAATAAACTAAGATAAACAAATTGATCTTATATGTCATTGTTATGCAGTGACATAATAACAATAACAAAAAAAGTAAACAATGTATTATGTAATGTAGTGACAAGGCAACATAATGTGAGACAAGGTTTTAATCTAAAATAATAGTAAAAAAAGAAGGAAACAATAGACTACATAACATAGTGACAAGATTGATTCCATTATAGTGTTAGCATTGATGTCAACAGGGTCATGGTGTTTCTTTTCATATGCATGTGTGATGAATGTTTTGCTTGGTGGTCCTATTGGTTGGCATTAATGTCAACTTGGTTGTGGCTTGACTCAGTGGAGGTGATTTGGAGGCTGAGTAGAGATTTCAAGACATGTTTCTACGCATTTTGAAGATGTTGTTGTTGGGGGTGGTTGGAGCACTGCTACAAGTGTTGCATACGCTTCTACATGTGTTGGAAGAATTTGATATGTTGCTACATATGTTGGAGGTGCTTCTACCAGTGTTGGGGGAAGTTGGATGACATGATGTTGTTGCTGCAGGAGTTGGAAATGCTGCTACAAGAGTAAGAGATGTTGCTACAGGTGCTGGAGGTGTTTAGAGAGGTTGTCATTGTTGCTTGTGGAGTTAGAGGTGTTGGTCTTGGTGATGAGGTTGGCATACTAGAGACTGCTTCTCACTGACTTGTTGCAGAAATCCTTGGCCTATGACATCAATTTCAGACTTGTCATAGAGGCTTGGAGGTGTGTTTTGGAGCTGATGAAGATGTTCTTGATATTTGGCAGAGCCTTGAGCTAACTTGGTTGTGTTTTTCCTTCATCCTCTGCCTAGTCGCATGGATGGTGAGTCATGGGAGTGACTGAAACTTTAGAGTCGCTAGTAGGTAGGCTTATGGGAGTGACTGACTAGCCCCAGTCGAGTTTGTGCAGTGTTTTTCATGCAACCAGGAATTTCATGAGTTTTTCTCTGCATTCCTTGCAAAACTCGGCTAATTGTGATATTGTGGCAATTATCTTGATTGAAAATTTTCGGTATATGGTCGGAAAAGATTGTGGGGTCTATAGAGAGAAATCAAAGTTGAAAATACAAAAAGGCAAGTGGAGTTAGTAGCTTGATAAAGTCAATGATTTGAATATGGATTAAATCAAGCATATGAACAGAGTTTGTGGAGCTTAGTAGTTCTTGGTAATTTTTGATTTGAGAACCTTAGTGCATTTATATATTGGAGAAAGCTCAATGATAGTATAGTAGATTCTCTTGATGTGTTCAGTGAGTGTGAGAGTGGAGAAGAATGTGCAAGCTGTGTGAGTTGTAATTTAGAATTTCTGAAGCAATTTTGATATGTTGCAACAATTAGATGAAGTATGTTTCAACCATGATTTTGGTGTAGTGAGTGAGAAGATGAAGTGTGGATTGGTAGAAGTGAGTGGAGAGATTGTATTATAGTTTTTGGTGTATTTAGAGATTGAAGATTTGGTTTTTCATTGTGTGCTTTGATGATATGTTGTTGAAGTGCTCATGTTGAGCTGTTCTCGATTCTAGTTTGAAATAGTTTGAAATGATAACAACATAGAGGAGTGGAGTTGGAGGAATTTGGTGAAATCAATATAAGTGAGCAGTTTTCTTAATCAAATGGTGGTTGGATAGTTCATAGAAACTCGGTGAGCCTCGTTAGTCATGGTGGCTTCCAACAGATAGGAGTCTATAGAGTCGATTGTTAGTTTAGGAGTAACTGGGCGAGGACATTGGCTTGAGGGGGCCTAACCTAGGTTCGGAGTTAATTAGCCAAACAAATCCCTACACTACTAGCCCTTTCGGCATCAACCACGGAGTGTGGACTGAAGTCTCACCCGAAACAGTATGGGGGGATGCTGTAACCACGTTTCCACACCCTCTGAGGGGTAGATTTAGTCCAACTGTGAATACCTTCATGTAGATTACTTCACACACTGCCTTGACCTGTGAGGTATTCATGATCTGTTATAATCGCCTTCGCGAAGCCCTCCCCAGGGGTTGAAGTTCTCTCACGCTGCTATGGCAATGATTTGCGCTATTTCCCTCAATTACACCATGGATCTTACTTATCTTCTTATAAATATTAGTTAACTTCACATAGATAGATACTTTATCTTATATTCACTTAATCAACACAATCATATAAGTTCGCGCACCATATAAATAGTCGAATTGCAATTTATACTCAATACATTCAATGCACAAAACAGGAAAAAGATATAGTGAAATGATATGAAACTTCTCTTTAGTACTTTTCCAATGGTTACAGACTTGACTCGTCTTGTGCACTTAGTTTTAGGGGTCCGCGCACTTAGCTATGGACTACTAGGCCTCTGCGCACTCAGCTGTAGAGCCTTCTCCTACTTTATGACCCAAGACTCGACTCTACACTTAGATAAGACTCAATTCTCCATATATTACTTTTTTCTATCCTCTTCTTTTTCAACTTAGAGCCTTGCTCTATTTATACAATCCCATGGTCCACAAACCATGGTTAGATCTCTAAAGCCAACATTACATTTAAAAAAATGAGGGTAGACAACCCTATGACTCATTTACAAGTTCACGCTCTGCGCCCACAAAACACAGAGTCTTTACATCGGATTTAGTCAAAATCTAGGCTTTAAGCCCCGAAACTTCCCTTGGGGGATTCTGTTCCCAACAGGCCCCTGACACAAACATCATGACTCGCCCTCGAGTCACTCTGTTGGTGCATAGATCTTTGTGTGATACCTCCCAACTCTGCTCGGACTGCTGCAAGGTTGGAAACGTACTGAGCGGCTACCTGTTGTACCTCCTAGATGTGTTGTTCTGTAGATAAACGGCTATCTTGCTCCTGTTTATAGTCCTGTGCCTCCTTTCAACTACCTGGAGCGCTAAGATTGTGCTTTGGTCAGCTAGTGAGATAATCAGGCCACCTGTGTATGGCTTCAACTGTCTGCCATTCACTTTTCCTAGGAAAGGTTCTCCATTTAACTTTACCAATTGCACCATGCCTCCATCGGTGACCTCCTTAATAACATATAACATACGGTCCCAGCCAATGCATTCTGAGTTTTCCCAGGACTTTATCAAACTTATTATCATACAGTAACACCATATCATTCACCTTGAAGGTGCACAACTTAATATGTCGATTGTGCCAAGTCTTTTTGTGTTGCTTTTGTACCTATTGGTGAAAGCCAACAAAAAATCATTCTTCCTCAAGTTCCTCCAACTACGTGAGCCTCTCCTCTAGGGCTCCGCGATCTGTCATACCTGTGAGCACTGCTATGCGTAGACTAGGCATGATGTATTCCATCGACATTACAACTTCCACTCCGTAGACCAGCCGAAAAGGTTTTTGTCCTATCAGTTTCTTTCATGTTGTCCGATAAGCCCATAATATTGTAGGTACATGCAAGTCCCAATCACTTCATTACGCATTGCATACTTTGGTTAGCACAGTCTCTAGTACTTTGTTAAATGCTTCTACTGTCCCGTTAGCTTGTGGGTGATACAGTATGCTTTTCGTATGATACACATGAAAATCTTATGTCACCATGTTGAATGTCTCGTTCAGGAAATGTGTACTGCAGTCACTCATCAAGATCTTCAGACATCCAAATCATGTCAATACGTGTTCAAACATAAACTTCATGGTCATCGCGGCCGTGCAATATTTTATCACTTGCGCTTCTGCCTAATGAGTCAGGAACTCTATCGCAGTGATAATATGTCTCGCGCCCATTTTTCCTTAAGGTTTGATAGGTCCTACAAAGTCGATCGCCCACTTTTTAAAGGGCTGCAGCATCATTTTCATATTCAAAGGCATATTATCCCTCCACGATGGTTTACCTATTCTTTGACATACATCATAGGCCTTGCAATGCACTTTTGAATCATGATGAAGGGTCGGCCACCACAACCCTGCACAAAGAATCTTCTGCGCGATCGCTCTCCCTACATAATTTCCTCCCACAGTGCCCCCATCAGCATCCGTGAGGATATTAGTTCATTCAAATTCAGGTACATGCCTTCGCAATATCTCATCATTTCCCATCTTATATAGGTGTCGCGCAATGATAGAGAAATCTATCATGTGCAACACTAGTTCCTTCTTCTGTTGGATGGAGTACTCTTTCAACGCAGTTCCAGTCATAAGAAAGTGGATTATATCTTCAAAATGTCCATCCTCTATGCGCACAACAAAGAGTTGTGTGTCAGGTAATCCTTCCTCCAGACTAGTAGTTCCTCTCCTATCTCAGTGAGCGACAGGTGATCCGGTCCTTCTTTCAATCATCCAGGTTTCAAAACAACTTCAAACCATATTCTTGGAAAAATAAAAGCCATTTGCATATGTGCCTCCCCAACATAGGCTTATTGACCAAGTATTTCAGTGCGGAATGATCTGTATACAGTTTGAAGTGTCCCCTTAGCAAGTAGTGTTGATATCTCTAGAGCGCATACACCATAGCTAGTCCCTCGAGTTTAGTGGTGGAATAATTATTTTCTTCTTTAGACAATCTGTGACTCGCGAACATGATAGGGTGGTCCAAGCCCTCTCCGCCATCCTGTGTTAGTACCACTCCCAGCACTATACATGATGCGTCAACATGAACATGAAACTCCTTGTCCCAGTTCAGGAAGACCAGGATCAGTGCAGTGACCATCTTTTCTTTCAATACATCTAGGCTTTTCTTACATTTATCGTTCCAGTAGAACGTGACATATTTTTTCAACAGCTTTTCCATCGACACGGTGATCTGGGCATAGCTGTTGATGAACTTCCTTTAATACCCCATATGTCCTAGGGTAGCACATAGCTGTTTCACACTTCGCAACGCTTCCAATTTTAGAATCACTGCAATCTTCACAGGATCTAGCATCAGTCCCCGTCCACAAACCGCATGTCCCAATAGGTTCCCAAAAGGAACAAGGAACATACACTTATTGAGGTTAAGCGTGATTTGGTATCTTCGGCAGGTATCCAACATCAAGCGTAGGTTTGCTACATGGTGCTTAACCAGCCCAAATATAGTCCGATCATCAAAATAAACCTCCAAGAACTTATGAATATATTCCTTGAATGCCGCAACCACCACGCGTGAGAAGATGGCCTGCATGTTCTTCAACCCAAACGACATGACAATGTATTGAAAGAAACCCCACCCAGTTGTGAAGGTTGTCTTTCTCTTATCCTCCGACACGATTCTGATCTGGTGGTACCTTGAGAACCCATCAGTGGAAGAATATGCTTCCTACCCATTGACATTGTCCAACACCTCATCTGTGAATGGAGTTGGGAATGGATCATGCACACAAGCATCATTCAATTTCCTAAGATCCACACATATTCTTATTTCATCCTTTTTCTTATTTTCCTGCACCACCATTGGACTTACCCAATCAGATTCTTCCATCAGCTCAATAATTCCTGCTGCAAGCATTTTTTCTGGTTCTACATGGACCTTCTCCTTGTATTTCGGATTTAAGTGGTAAGGCCTCTGTTTAACTAGCTTCGCGTCAGGTTTTAACATGATCCTCATCATTCCTAAATCTTCGATGATTCCCTTTAACTTCGTAAACTTGGTCAGGAATAAGTCCTGGTACTCACGGAGTAACTCAGCGTCCTTATCCACCACTTTGTTGTCCCAATAGTCACTGAGCATTGCAAACTTAGGTTCAGCCTCCCTACCAATGTTCACTTGCTTCGTTTTTACCGACGAAATTATGTCAGGGTTCTCAATCTGTGGTCCTTGAACCTCATGATGGCCTTCTATTTCGGGAATGTTAATTTTCAGTGGATCTTCATCTTCTTCTTCAACACTTACATTATAACATTCCAGAGCATAGCTCAGCTGAGTAGCCCATTCAGTTTGATTCGATTCTACCGGCTCTTGCGATATCCTGAAGATAGTTGCTTTTACCCCTTATAGCACTTCATCAACGTTGTCCCACCATATATCCTCAAAAATAAAGGTCATAATGAACCCTTTGCACAGGATATCCCATTCACCTGTCCCATGGCGGAGCTCCATCTCTATATACCAATTCATGGGTATAACATCTAAGGTATGACAAAATAGGTGCACCCACTCAAGTTGTGGCTTTTCTCCATTGACCTTCATCCGCTTGGCCAGGTGTGCGTGTGGATCATCATGTCCATCCTAATTTTATGTTAGTTGCATCTTAGGCTTCCCAAACTGTGTGCGCATCATTCTCTTGCATTTGTGCCAGTCCTCAAAGCTCCCTTTGTGTGTACCCCACCACCTCATGGGCGTAGCGCATAGTACCCAATTCAAGGTCTGGAAACGTTGTTTTTCTGGCACCTCCCTTTCAAACTTATCTAGGAAAGTATCTACCTCACTTAACCCATCATAAGTAGGTAGATCCCTCACTTCTATCGATACGCAGTGCAGTGACCTTGTCATCATATTACAGTTAAGTGTGGTTACCTTGTGTAACTTGTTTTGCCATCGCTCTATCTCCTTGTCAGAATCTGATGTATAGGAGCTTTCTCACTCCCATGAGATCCGTCCATCCGTGGTGGGATTTACCCAATCTTGCTCTCGCTCGGTTATTTTGTAGATGTAGTCTGAATCATCATCACTGTCATAGTCACACACCGGCTCTGCATAGCACGATCCTTCAGCAGGGTCCAAGGGTATAACTACGTGCAGAGACTTCTTCTCAAAAATCATCTTGCACTTCTTTAGATTAATCACTGCCTTCATGTTAGTGGCCCAATCAATTCCTAAGAGTGTGGGGTAGGGATTGCTATCATCAACAATATTTATCACTTCAAAGTCTGCTAGCACGCTCGTTCCCTCAATATCCATGATGATTCCCTACAATCTTCCCATAGGGATTATCTTCTGCTAGTTTGTGATTCGCAGCTGAATAGGAGATCATTGAAGTGAGGCCTCCCCATGCGCTCCCATGTCTACTTCAGTAGAACATTCATGTCCAATCGTAAATCTAGGATTACTTGGTCCATCCCATATTCTCCAATCTATGTGGTTAACCTCGTTTCTCTTCCCATCCTTGTCTTATTCTCTCCAATCTTCTGGGCTATGCGCAATTCTCCTAGTGCAGTCCCAACGCATCTATTAATGAGTTCATGTAGTACCTTTACAACGTTACTGTCGTGTAGTAGCTTCATGTATGTTTCCAAGAACATCATAAGCATAGATGGGTCCATTTTCGGCGTCGGTCTATCTTTGCTTCCTAAAGTGGAGGAATTTGCAAAGCTCTTCTTAGCTACCATGAAGGTTTCCTTAGCGCACTCCAAATCAAACTCTACATCTTTCGTTAGAGCCTTGCGAACCCAAGTACTATCTTCGGGTTGTTTGCCTTTATCATCTCCTGTCACGATTCCACTTTCGAGCACAATATTCACATTTGGATCTTCCTCGCGTGGATCAAACCTCATCATCTACATGTTCTGAGTCGGGGGAGGTGGTAGCCCTCCCTTGTTGCGTATCCTAGCTATCAGCCTAGGGCAATATTCTATATCATGATCAAACAAGGTACAATACAGACATGATGGATGCATTGGATTCATGCAATCACGGGCATAATGTCCTGGCCGTCTGCAATTGTAGCATATCAGTTGTCCGCGAACTCTTCCAGGTCCTCCTCCATCTCAGCCTCATCTATGCCCCTAAAATCTGGTTCATGCCACTCCTGCATTCGGGTCTAGGGGTTGCGTTTCCACCTGAACTCTGTGGGTGGGAGTTTTATCCATCATTAGCTCATAACTTCTGCAAGTGTGCTCATCGTGTCCCACTGATCTACAAAAGTTACAAAACAATTTCTGCAAATTTTGTGTGTACTTTAGTAACAAATGGAAGTTGTATGTAGCGTGTTTCCCTCCTATTTGACAAATCGCGCACCAAAAATTAGGTACTATGATAGGCCCTACTTGTGTCTTTGGTTGTAAAGGCATTGGTCCTGTTAGCACCTAAATCCACCTTAGGCTAAAGGAAGGCAAAATTTAGGGCAACCACATACCATGCTCAGTCTGGTAGCTAGCCCTACCAAAACAGGAGAGGGCTCTCTCTGAGTCACGCTCAATGAATAATCAAAACGATATGGTCTGAGATGACTTACAATGAAATATTTATCTTAGGCTAGTAAGTAAATATGGATACAAGAAGCAATTTTTTATGAATGACTGAGTTTCTGGGATGGTATGAGACCAACAGACAGCAATGAACAGAGAATTTAATACAAAGGCACAGATTACTTCGTGAGGCAAGACAAGCGGAAAAGTCTAGAAATTTAGTTTGAAATAACATGAAATGGAGAAATTGCTTAGGAGGGTGAAAAGGGCATAAGTACATGAATCCTTTTCAACAGAAGAAAACCACACAGTGTGAAACTTTCCCACAAGCAGAGCAATAAAAATGAATTCTACCTTATCTTACTCAAAAAATCTCACTGGAAATGAATATGAATGAACTATGAAACATAACGAAATACATATGAAACATAAGGAAAGACACATTCTCTACACTTACAACCACATGAATCTCATGAAACAGAGCTGCTACCTTTCAGTAATCCTCTGTCAAAATATACAATGAAGAAAGAGAGTTTCTTTCCCACAGTCTCCCAGAAAATACAAGCCAACCCCTTTTGCAAATGGTTTGCATATAATAAATAGACTATGCCATGAAGAAGTAGAACAACTAAGAGTTGGGGAGCTTTTCGAATAATTACAAAATGGAAGTGGAAAGCCAACCATTAGTTACAGGTGCAGCGTTACAAAAATGCCAAATGGCTTGGGTGACTGCTCGCCTTCCTTTTCCACTTGGACAGAAGCCCACCTTTGGTGAAAATATTCTTTAAAATTTTCCTTAGTTGCTGAAAAAATTGAAATGCAGATGAGCGGGCCCACTTGGAGAAATTCATGAATCGAAATTTTGCGAAACGGAGGTGAATTTGGCCTTTTTCTCTATATGCGGCGCATAGGGAGAAAAAACCTGTGTTGTGACCAAAAAATTGCCCCAAATTTCTTGAAATTTGGGCTGGAGGTTCTCTAAGAGGTACTATGCTGGGCCACAGAGGCTTCGGCCAAGATTCGAAGCTGATCTTACTCTTTTTGCCTCCTTTGCCTCTTTGTCACTTTGCTCAATTTTGCATTCAAACTCCTTATTCGAGCCTTTGAACTCATGTTTCGTGCCCTGTAATGATAAACCATCTACCTCCATATGGTTTTGTCCCTGTCGGCCTTCTCTAGCAGTCTCTCAAGGTGGATGTTGATGCGCTCGAGCCAAGACTCACGGTCATTATTAATTTCTTGCTCCAAGGGAGTGTGCTCAATCCTCCTATGTTGGGAAGCTTGGCAATTCTCACAGATGCTTTGCAACTCCATGATCTCATGCTGGTCCTCAAGCTGTTTTTTCCTCTACTCCAAATACCTAATAATCCATTTGGCCCTCTCCAAATTGAGTGACCAGTCTTGGATCTCCGTTTTCTGCTCCTGGATGGTCCTCCTAAGTTTGGCACTCTCCACATCTGTATCATCATCCTGAATGAGGATGAAGTCGGCCTCTTGTTCACCTAATGGCCCCGCATCATGCATGGGCCTCTTGCCCTTGTCCTCTACCTGCGTTGTTGATGTCGGAAGCGAGGCCCCTTCCACCGCAGGTGGAGATAACACTCACTTTGCTGCTGCAAACAAGTGCCTACTGCCTCTCAGATATGTGATGAATACTGGCATAGTAGTGGTCTCATTGCACTCATATTCATGAGAAGGACCACCTATCTCATGTTCCACCTCTGATAATACCTGTGAAGTGCTGAAGAGGTCATGGGAGATGAAGTCCTCCCAAGCAATGCCCTGTAATCCCAACTGATGATCTACCAAAATCTGGATAAGAGCAAAGTGATAAACACTGTTAAGTTGTTGCTGAGGGTTCTTATGTTGCATGAAGGTGTTCATCCTCTCTATGTTCATGCAAATGAAAAATGGGAGGTTCATCATCCGCACCCTGGTAAAGTGCATGCGCAACCTGATGTGATAGGCATATAGACGAGAGAACCGCCCCTCACAGCTGAAGTACTTCATGATCAATTTCATGAGCGGAGCATATTCATCTTTTAAATATCTGAATGGAAAGACTCTTGTGAGCTGCCTCAAGAAACTGGCCTTAATGTAAGGCTCACAATGTTCCCTATCCACCTTCTTTTTCTTGTGCCACTATTCTCCAACATTCGATATGCCGGTTGCTAATGAGATAGTTTTGGGTGTCAATGTGAAGGTGACCCCAGCCAAGATAGAGTGAACTCCATGTAGGTGAAGCACAAAAAGACGGGCCAACTCATGATGAACTCTAACATTAGCCATCCTTTGAAAAAATTCAAAACATGAAAGATGCTGGAAGCATGACATAGCAAGAGGGCAGGCTTGCAATTCAGTGAGGGTGGTTGGCTCATCCCTAACATGTTTGCCACTCTTGTGATGTCTCCTAGGAGCCTATTCTTTCGAGGATGAATCACTTTGTTTCTCCATCTCATACTCTGGTGAATGCTCAGATGCCATGACTGTTGTGTGTACTGTACTTGGGTTGCCCTTTGATGATGGTATGAAACTAGGTGTTGTTGTGATATCTGCCACCAAGGGGAGCAGTGCAAAAAGGGAGTGTTAGGAGGGGAATAATATGATGGGAATAGGGGTTATGGGGAGACATTTTGTTTAGGGATATGTAGGAGGGTTTGGGGATTTGATAGGGTAGGGTGTTTGGGTTTACATTGACCAATGAGTGGAGGGATAGAGGATGGGGTTTGGTAGTGTTTTAGGGTAGGGATAATAGGAAAACTAAGAAAGGGGGGATAGGGAAAAATGGTAAGAAAGGGAAAAAAGAGGGGTAAAAATGGAGCCTTGGCATCAACACCACAATTTTGCAACCCTAGCAACAATGGCTTTGGTGTTTTCTAGTGGTTGGTTTTATGAATTTTAGTTGCCACTATAACTAGCCATGAACCACCATAACCTCCACAAAAATACATGAGCCATCAAGATTTAGAGCCTACCTATCCATTTGAGGGGTTTCAAAGGCAACTTGAGGCAATTTGGCACGTTTTCGAGCCTTTGTGGGTTTGCTCTGCATGACAAACCCAGTGCACTGCGCTCTTTATATGCATCGCGCCCTTGTAAACTTTGCACTATGGGGTGGCTCTGTGTGCGCCACGCTCTGTATGTGCGCCGCGCCCCTCTGTGTGTGCACCACGCTCTGGAAAATGCCTCCAATTTCACTCCAAACACGCACTTTGCTCTCCCAATGACTTTGCACTATTTCTCTATGACCTTGATTTGCACAATGACCTTGTTTGCTTGTGGAAACCTCTATTTAAAGACTTTGAAGTCATGGGTTTAATTTTTTTTTTCTTCTTCAAAAACCCATTTTGCTAATGTTTTGTTTTGACACTTTTCACTGACTTAAAGCAACACTGAATTTCTTTCTTCCCTTTGAATTTTTAGCTAGAATGATGAAATTTTCGGCACTTTTTGCAGGGGTTGCATGAAAGGGCATTTGGCAACGGAAACCATGACTGCGATTGAAGAGATCAACCGGAAAAGTTTTTGAAATTTATCACAAATGACACATTGTTCAACTTTTCTTCAAAATAGAGTTTTGAAGGATAGTCGTAATCTGTCAACATGACGATGAAAATCTTTGAATCACAACTTTGTAAGGGCCTCCTTCTGGCCTGCATGGCTTTATTGGACATGGTTGAAGACCAAATTGACTAATCCCTAGACCTAATGACTGAAAGTGACTCTTGTCCATTAAAGGATCAAACATTGACTATCATGGACTTTAGTGAACATTGATGAAAATACCTAAGCCAGCAGGTGCCAGACATGAAAGGAAATGAATGACAGGACCTTTTCCGTCAGATTATGGCATGCCCCTAGTGGAATGCAGCTGAGTGAACGGAGCGGGACTCCTAAAAATGAAATGCAGAAAGAGTTTTGATCTTTGATGGAGGAATGACAAGATCGACTCTAACATGTCCTCCTCCCACGAGGTATTTCACGAACACCAGGTAATGGTCCTTATCATGACCCTGACCCTTGCATTTTACGCACCACACCTCTTTGTGCACATCCGGGTGAGTTGTCGTATCCTGTTTTAGACTCTACATCTCAAGGCATAAGTTTTTCAACTGCGCAAGGATCTACTGAACTTCCAAGTTAGGATCATGCATCGAGGTTTTATGCAGTTTCATCGTGATCTCTAAGGCCTTTGCTTGAGTCGTTAACTTCTACTGTGATAGCACGCTCCTCAAATTCAATGTTAGCGATGATACAAACCATTCACGATGTTGTCCATCCGTTAGATTCATATTAGCTTTGAGAATCATACACTTTAACCTCTAATCCAACTCCTAAGGAGTTTTTCTTGGTAGCATTGTGATCTCTTTGAATCCAATGATTGATTGTGCCTTTGACTTTGACCTGCTAAATTATCTGTTTAGCACTGCTTGAATATCCACGATTCCTACATTTGGATTATCATTATAATGCTTAATATACGAAGTTAGCGCATAGTCTTGCAGGGCTCTAACCAGTGTCGCTTTCTTTATGTTGTCATCTATAACTCCTTGTGCTTCCCATATGGCTCTTATAACGAAGCAAAATTGGTCCAGATCCTCATTTCCTACTCCCTTGAACATAGGCAACTTTATCGTGCTTGCCATATTGACTCACAATGGTGGCGGAGGTGGTACGGGCAAAGATGGAGGTGATTGTGGTGAAGCTGGTGGCAGTGTGGGTGGAGGTGGTATGCATGGAATCCTCTGCCTTATTAAATTGATTGCACTTCATGGTGAAACCTTCACAAGCTCTTCCTCATCCCCTCGCGGATTTGAAATCAAAAGGTTATTCTATAGTCCTTTACTTCCTTCGTTTCTGTAGGTTTTTCCGCTTCGTGTAGCTCCGAACATCAAGGTAATTGCATAACCCTATTTTCAAAGAATACCATTTTAATCCAAGTATTCAGAGACTTTACATACTTACCTCGCGGTCCTTTGAGAAAGCGTCAGTCTGGCTCACTATAGCTGACTGAAGTATTTACCGCGAACTCAGTAATGAATCCTCCTATAATTTGATCGAGCCAGTGATTAACAACACGCATGATCGTATCCTCTGATGCTTCCAATCTGTGCACCAACTCTGAGGTCCACACAATAGGATTGTCGAGTTTCCACCTTCCTTGGCTATCTACTAACTTCGCGATCCACTCGTACAGCTCAGTAGGGAAATATGTGAAGAAGATTTCATGGATCTCTGTGTATAGGTAGTAGTCTAACCCCTCTTCTTTTGTCAGTCACAGATTCATGTTCTCCTTCACCACAAACTTGTGAATTCTCCTGTCCAACCAACCTTCAATTTCCTTCTTAGTTGGATTCCAATTATACGACATCAGGCATCTCTATGCAGATTCCAGTCCCGGCAACGAAACCATTTGTTGGATTGAGGGGGCATAACCCAGGTTCAGAGTTAATTAGCCAAACAAATACCTACACTACTGGCCCTTTCAGCATCAGCCCACAGAGTGCGGATTGATGTCTCTCCCGAAGAAGTATGGGGGGATTTTGGAACTAGGTTTCCACACCCTTGAGATGTTTGAGGGGTCAATTTAGTCTAACTATGAATACCTTCATGCAGGTCACTTTGTGCACTACCCTGACCTACGAGGCCTTCGCGATCTATTATAATCACCTTCACGCAGCCCTCCCTAGGGGCTGAAGTGCTTTCGTGCTACTATCGTAGCGATCTGCGCTATTTCCCTAAGTTACACCGTAGATCTTACTTATCTTCTTATAACTGTTAGTTAACTTCACGTAAATAGATACTTTATCTTATATTCACTTAATCAACACAATCATATAAGTTCGTGCACCATATATATAGTGAAATTGCAATTTATACGCAATACATTCAATGCACAAAATAGGAAAAAGATACACATAAATGATATGAAACTTCTCTTTATTACTTCTCCAACGATTACAGACTCGACTCGTCCTGCACACTCAACTGCAGGGGTTCGCGCATTCAGCTATGGACTACTAGACCTCTGGACACTTAGCTGCAGAGCCTTCTCCTACTCTACAAACCAAGACTCGACTCTACACTTAGATAAGACTTGATTCTCCATCTATTACTTGTTTCTATCCTCTTCTTTTTCAACTTAGAACCTCACTCTATTTATACAATCCCATGGTCTGCAGACCATGGGTAGATCTCTAAAGCTGACATTACATTTACAAAAATGAGGGTGGACAACCCTATGACTCATTTACAAGTTTGCGCTCTGTGCCCACAAAACTCAGAGTCTTTACATCAGATTTAGTCAAAATCTAGGCTTTAAGCCCCAAAACTTCCTTTGGGGATCCCATGCCCCACAGAGGATCGTTGATTGTGGTGGCCTTGAGTGGATGGTAGTCCATATATCCACATGAGAAAGAGTCTCCATTTTAAATTATCCATTTGAATCTCTATGTAAATAATTGTTTGACATAATAGAATATTTGAGCAGCGCAGCAGCGACGAGTGGTGTTTTTCCCTGGAGAAGGTTTTCCACCAAAAATATATGTGTCTATTGTGTTGATTTCTTTCATGGTTTCATGTCTATATTTGATACTCTAATCTATCATTTTTTGTTGAAGTTTATGCATGTTGAAAAGAAAAATAATTTGGAGAAAAATATACAAGTGCATTCACTAATGATTCACCCCCCCCTCACTTAGTAGTGATCTAGTTTCCAACAAGGATAACATAGTGTGAGACAAGGTTCTATTGCTATAAATGACTTTATTACCAATTAATGTAGCCATATGACTGGTGTCGATAGGCATTAAAATATTTAACTCACGATACTTCTCACATTTTCAAGATTAAAAAAATCATAAAAATAAACAAATTATAACTTTATTTTAAATTCTTATTATTATTAATTATAAAAAATAATATATCAGTTAAGCATGTGTGTGTGTGAAACAAGATTCTAAATCATGGAGGTTTGTAACTTGTAAATAATATTTGTTGCAATACCATGACTTGCTAATACAACATGCCAACAAAATCATAACTCATGTTTATATGATGTTGAAAATTTGGTAGCTCAGGGATGAATTTCTAAAAATAGGAAGTCTAAGAACATAATTTCTAAAAATAGGTCTAAAAATACAATTTCTAAAACTAGAAAGTCTAAAATTAGAAATTCTCAAGTTTGAATTTCCAAAAATAGTAAATCACCTTGCATCAATTGGTAATCAAGTATTTTTGATGGAAAATCCCTTATTATCATCAACCAATCCTAATAGTTCAATTTTGACTTAATCATCATCATCATCATTAGCATTATTATTATTATTATACTATTATATTATTATTAAAAAGAAATTCAAGTCACTCAACCATGGCTCTCAATAATTTTCTCTTACACTCTCATTAATTCTCTTACACTCTCTTACACTCGTTAAAGAACATCATAAATATTCTCTTATACTCTCTCTCATAGTGGCTGCAACACCCTCCAAAATTTTGGCCTACGCTAAAATTTTGGAGCCTATTGTGGGTCCTGTGATCATTCGATCCTTAGTAACTTATTGGTAAGCTAATGATTTCAAGCTCCCTTCTTCAATCTCAAGAGTTGTTCATGCTTTTATCTTTATATAGCTAGTGTCATCTTCGAGGATGGGAGTTATCACTTTTCATGCTAAGGGAAGTCTTAGTTTGTTCCAAGGGTAAATCTTTGTCAAAATGAGTTATTCCCATCATATAAATATGTTTCACACTCATTTCCAAAGTTTTACACACAATTACACAAGTATCATCATTATCCTCACAAAGTCTATCGTCGAAGACGCACTTGGCATAAGTTGCCACAAAGGTTGTTGCATTAAGTGAAGTATGTTTTCATATGTTCTAGATGATATATGTTGTATCACTAAGTGCCTAAGTTTTTGGTCATATTCAGTTTATATCATTGTTCACATCGGTTCCACTAATCCCACACTTAGTGAAATTCCAAACAATTCCTAGTGACCTAGCCTCATCCAATCTTCCTAAACTGCGCACTTCGCATATGCAACCCTCAAGCTTTTTCCTTGTCTTTTGGAACCGCGTAATGCAAAGAAATCCCAACATCCCTTGGCATACCAAACTATGTAGAGGCTACCTCTATTGACCTTCCCTCAGCCAAAGCTCACTTCCCTCAAGAACTACATAGATTTTTCCTCCAGGCCTCTCTATTGCGCAATCCTCCTTGCCTCTAAAAACTGCGCAGATTTTTCCTCTAGGGCCTCATCCCACAACAACCATTGCCTCTTTAAACTATGCAATTTTGTCCCTTAGTGGGCACTACACAAATTTTTCTCTCAGTGGGAACTATGCAATATTATCCCTCAGTCTAGCCGAGCCACTGAGCCTTCTACCCCCTGTCCTAATACCAGTTTCATCTTAGTCAATGGATTATCTGCAACATCTTAGACTAGGGGTTTTTCAAACTGATGTCATCTCAACATGAGTGCATTGAATATGTAGGTGCACTCTTACACTATGGCAAGATAATAAATAAGGATATGAAGAAGGAGGACATACTAGATGGCATTCAAGGAGCTGAGGAGAAAATATAATCATTAGATAAGATGACCAAGGAACCCAGGGTATGATAGAATATTAGGACCGCATGAAGACTCCATTTGATTCACAACCCTTTTGACGGTAGGTATAGAAAACAAAGTGCATCTCATAAATTTTAAATACACCTATTGGTCTTTGATAAGTCGTTGCAAATTATCATTGATATGACAATGATAATTTGCAATGACTTATCATTGTCATATCATTATGACTTCAATGACATGTATGGTTGCAAACATTGAAAGTCATTTCATGTGTTTTTACTAAGTGTTTCGTTCCCTTTTGCATGTTGGGCCAAATTTCGTCTTTTGGTATGTTTGACTAATATGTTGCACAAGTGTCATCATGGTCATTCTAAAGCCTATCTCAAGTGTCACACTTGTCACTTATTTTCATGAGATGATGAAACAGAGGGTAATTCTTGGTTTTTTTTCCTCAGTGGTCAATGTTATCATGTCATCGAAGTATGCTAAGTGTGTGATCACATTTCAAGTTCCTCACAAGTGTATCTTCCTCCCGCACTTAGCCATTTTTATGAAAATATTCCTAACCGGGAAACTCATCTACACCAAACCCTAACTTAACTGTGCACTGCATAGTTTCAACCCTCAGTGTTGTGACCTTGTAGCCTAGAACTGTGCAGTGCACAAGCACTATCCTTTAGGGTAGTTGCACTGCTCAATTCTTGAGCTCGCCAACCTTCCTTGACCCCCGGAATTGTGCAACAATTCTTCCCAGTCTGACTTGAATTGCACACTTCACACTATCAATCCTCAATGTTTTCCCCTTTCCTATTAGAAACCCACAATGCACAGAGAAGCCAGACTCCCTTGGCCTCTAGAACTACGCAGATGTGTCTCCTAGTACCCTCCCTTAGCTGGAGCTCATTGCACATATTTTTCCTCTAGGCCTCTCTACTGCCGAGTTCTCCTTGCCTTTGAAAATGATGCAAAAATGATCCCTCATGGCCTCATCTTGCATCGGCCACTACTGGCTTGAACTATGCAATTCTAACTCCCATTGGCCACTACACAATATTTCTCCCCAGTGAGGACTGTGCTGAAAATTTCCTCAGACAAGCTTGAGCTATGATCTACGCAGTCTCAGTAACCAAACACTCTCCCTATCACCTGGAACTATGCAATGCACAGTTACTGGGTCCTTCCTCCCAGCCTGTCACTTGTCCCATGCTTAGTTCATGGATAACAATGCATCATGTTAGACTAGGGAGTTTTCAGATTGATGTTGTCCTGTCATGAGTGAATTGCAAGAATAGGTACACTATTAGGTCATAACGAGATTATGAGGAAGGAGAAGAAGGAGGAAAGCGTGCCTAGACACTCACTTGTAGTTGAAAGGAAACGTGAACCTACCAAGAGCAAGATAAGGAACACAAGTGGGCAACCACTTTCCAAGATTGAAGATCATTGAAGACCCCACATTATCAAGCTATGCGAAGGAGAAAAGAAAGCATATTCACAAACACATCTATCACTCAGCAGCAACAACGGCTTGACATTGACACATAATCAAGCCAGTCCATGTCAGCAGTGTCATTCCAAGTCATGTCATGCATTTTCATATGCCACATCACTACTATGGGTGTTGGGTGGGGTTTTTAACCCATTTTCTATACATTCTTTTGCCAGTTTTGACCTTTTTGTCCTCCAGGCCTATGACTTTACATGATCAAATTCCATGTTTTCTTACATTTTTAACCTACTCTACTGTCATGTTACTTTGTTGTATTTTGCCAAATAATACAAGGCTTTATTCCTTTTTGTGTCTAACTGGGAGAGTATTGAAGTAGTATTTTGGGAAGCTCTTCTTTTCAGGTGATGGCTCGCGAGAACAAAGCTATGAAGCAGACATGCAACACATATTAACTACAGAAAAGGGTAGAACGGTTTGCTAATACACCATGGATGTTGTTACAGGTTGCTGTTACACATTGGATGTTGTTACAGGTTGTTGTTACACATTGGACACTATTATAGGTTGTTGTTACATGATGCACTGATACAAGAATCTGTTGTCATACCAAAAGTGTTGTCACCGGTGATGCCACAACATCCTGAACTGCCATTCACTCGATGTTGTTACACCGAAGCTAGAAAATGTGGGTACTATTCCACATAACAACTATCGGAAGTAGGGATTGTTTATTTTTAAAGCAACAAGCCCTGTTTATTTTTAAAGCAACAAGACTCAAGCAGTTGCAATCATAATTAATGTATATTTGTATTTAGCAATATGTTGTAACTACTTTTATTTTTTATCAGCATGAGAATTGTGAGATTCTCATGACTGATCTATTTCTAATTTCAATATGTAATAACTATAAAGGAACTTGATTTTTCATGTACGAGGATACAACATATAGAAAAGCATTGTTACTCTGCTTCTGTAATTCTAAGTTTACTTTTAATATCAATCAACACAGTGATGTTGTTACTATTCTTTAAGTGATTCATTAATCACTTTTGTGTTATTCTTGCGCCTTGCTGAGGAGGAAGGGCCCTCCTCTTGGACAGGGATTGCAGTGATAGAATTAGTGTACATTCTAGTTTATTTAATTGATTTATGGTTTCTTGTTGTTGTTGTACAAATCATGGGTTACATTCGCTGATGTTTCCATTTATATTATGTTGTTACACTGAGTTAATCAACATAATGGTAGTAACCAGTTGGATTAGATATTAGTTCCTGTGTGGCGTGCCCTTGCTTTGATAGCCGCGAAGTGTGATTTAATTTTGTAGAGTGTTTTTATGTCTACATGCATGGTTTGATTCAACAATTTAGATTAGTGACATCCTTTACTAATTTCTACAGTTTCTTATTCTTGGCTAGAGTGTATCAGCACAGACAGTGCGAAATCCATTGAAACAACAAGACCTACCCTGGGATGTCAATTAAATTTTGTAGTCTCAATCAATTATGATTGATTAAAACAACACTACATTTTGGTGCCATTGCCCGGGATGGTAGTTGATGATACAGTCAACCAAGTTGTTTGTTTGATATAGAGTGTTCCTAGTCCACAGTTTTTGGGTGGTAAGACGAGACGTAAGAACATGCGCATCACTCTAACATTCCTGGGCAGGCTTACTATTTTGAGTATTATGACACTTATGACATTTTTATGTTTTTATTAGCGTGTATTCAGCTCTTTAGTTGTTGGGCGGTAAGGCGAGAGGTAAGAACCTGTGCATCACTCTAATATACCTGGGCGAGCTCACCACTGTCGAAGACTGAGACACTCAGGGTGTGACTTAATACACATAGGGTCCATGTGTGCACCCGTAGGTATTGTGGAGATACTAAAATCACTCACTCTAATATGTCACAAGAATGACAGGTCGTAAAAAGGAAAGGAAGGGTGAACATTTGGGAAGGAAGACTTTTATCTAGGAACTAATCTCTAAGGAAGAAAAAGAACAATCTAGCTCTAAAAGGAATGCAAGGAAAATAGGGCCGTAGAAAGTTGTTACTACCATAGCGAAATCATAAACCTCTAATTCCTTCATCTCAGGACCATATCATTCTAAAGCTAGCGCCCAGATCCCCAAGACCAAGGATTCAATTCATGAGCAAGAAGGGGAAGATAGTAGCCAGAATTTTAGGACTGAGGGGCAAGGGGAAACTAAGGGGGAACATCGGACACTTGAGACAAAAAAGCATATGTTGGTTTATCCATATCTAGATATAGGTAGTGTGGTGAAACAGCCAGCCCCAGGGGTATCTGAGGCACTAATCACGTCTACAAGGCCATCACAAAAATAGTTTGAAGGACATCTGCTATAGCAAGGGTTAGAAGAATTAGTCATGGGGGACAAAAATGACAACAATGCTAAAACAAATGCTACTATCACCACCTTTGAGTTCCCAATCGAGAATATCAGACATGAAGCTCCTATGAAAAATATTCCTCTATCATCCTTACCATCCTTCTAGGGGATGGCTGTGGAAGATCTAGACACCTTTCTATTTGAGTTTGATGTCTTATGTAGAAGTTATGATTATATAGTAGATGGTCAAAAATTAAAAGTATTTCCTGCTACTTTAAAAGGGGTAGCCTTGCGATGGTTCATGGGATTTAGCTCTGCTTCTACTCAAACATGGAATGATATGAAGGAGACGTTCTTATCAAATTACTAGGACTATTGTAGGAATAGGGAATTAAGGGAGTAGATATTTAGAATGACACAAAAGGAGGATGAAAGGCTGGAAGATTATGTGGAATGGTTCAGCTATAATCTGCAGAGGTCTAAACATAGCGATTTAGATCAAGAAATCTTGAAAAGTATATTTATTAGAGGAATTAGGGATGATTGCCTTGACACCCTAAACCTATTAGGAAAATGGGACATATCGCAAGGGTTATTCACTGAAATTGTAAAGCTCTGCCTGAGATGCTCTCGAGGATCGTCCAAAGGGAGGGGTACAATTCGGGATGCCTCTTTCTGCATATAAAAATCCATAGGTGGAGGAGTAACTAGAGCAGAGATCGGGAATTTGTTCGAAAATTTCAAGACTGATACCCTTAGTACTCTCTCTACCCAGATAATGACATCAAAGATCAAGAAGACACAAGCAAAAGCTGACACACCCCTGGCCATGTTCTGTTCGAATTGTCGAAGAAACTTCCTTTGATGGAATGCAAATTGAACATCATCAACCTATGTAATATTTACGAGCTGGAACATTCGACAGGGAAAAATCTAGAGCTTCCTAGACTAAAGGCAGTACTCAGAGAATCAAGCGAGGAGGTGCAATCCTCTTATTTCATCACACCAATGAGGCCATGGAAATTGCGACCTCTAGGTATGTCTCAAGACGTTTCCTCTTTCAATTCGTGGAACAATACATATAATACCTAGCAATATCCATGGCAATATTCTACCCCTCCTTCAACATAGTTTCCTCCACCCTAGAACCAATGGCCTCCATCTCCTCTTGTTCAATATCCTCAATCCCAATTGTATCCTTGGAATCAGAATTGGAGAGGAAATGCCCATAATTCATCTCAGCCTAAACTACCCATGCAACAATAGCTGCAGTTACCTCCTTTCCAAGCTCCTTCTCCTCCACCACCTATGCGACCCCAACTACCTATGAAACCTAACCTAAACCCAAATAATAAAGCAACTTAGGGTCTAGAGGCTCCAACTACCTTCCAGACCTACCTTATTACCCCCAGGTGTCTTAATGAAATACAATTGCAATCGAGCAAGGTAGTCAACCTAAGTCACTCCCCTATTATTACAGAGGAGGACTGTGAAACATCCAGAGTAGATGTCGGAGGCTCTGAGGTGCTACTACACCTACAACAACTAATATAGAGGAAGCTATTACATCTATAATAGATGACCCGTGAAGAACTGTTAGTGTTGTAACAACCAACTCGGGGAAGGCTGATACACCTGTAACACCAGATTCGACTGTTGTAACACAAGACCCCCCATATCCTCAGAGATTGGCTAAACCTAGGATGGATTCACAAACCGAATCTAATTTTCTTAGGGAGCTGCAAAAATTTCATGTACGAATTCGTCTGCTGCAAGCCCTTAAAGAAGTACCTATTTATGCTAAGACAGTGAGATATTTGTGTATTACGAAACTTGGGAGGAAGCCTAAAGATCCTGCTACCATACATGTGATGGGGAAATTATCCAAATTAATGTCTTCTTAGCCTCTCCTAAGTAAGTAAAATGATCCAGGAAACCCTACAGTCATTGTCTACATTAATGATCATCCCATAGCCAACACATTGATCGATCTCAGGGTTGCCATTAATGTAATGACAAAGGAGCTCTTTATTTCTCTCGAGCTACAGGGACTTAGACATACTCCTACTATGCTTCAATTAGAAGACATGCCTCGTGTTAAACCTGAGGGGGTGTTAGAGGATATAGTGATTACAATAGCTTCCTGGAGGTATCTGTCTAATTTTCTTGTCTTATAGCCCAAATCCAATTTGGCGGGCAACCTCGAATCTTAGGGAGACCTTGGTTGGCCACTACAGATGCATTTATAGGATGTAAGATGGGATCTATGGTTATCTTAGATGGCCAGGAAACACATAACCTTAATCTTTAACCCCAAAACCAAATATGGATGTGTACAACCCTTGGTGGGATGAGTTTGAACCTGAGTCAGATATTTCCCTACCACTCCTCACTCTGGGGAAAGCCCAGTATTTCAAAAATGAGACAAGATGATGCCATTAATGGTTTTATTAGTAGCTCACTTTCTATTGCTTCTGTTAAGAATTCAAATGAGGAAGAAGAAGTGGAAGATATAGATTTTGAACAAATGAGAACTGCTCTTAATATTGATAGCATTCCAATTGAGATCAAATTTGGAATGTTTTTGAATGTTAATCCCAGCCTGACTGCTGAGCAAAACCAATGGTTGTTACAACTGTTACAGAAATATAAAAAGGCATTTACATGGGAATATGGATATGAAAGGGATCCACCCTAACTTATGCACTCACCGTATTTATTTGAAGGATGGCTGCAAACCAGTCAGACAAGCACAACACCGCATGAACCCTGCACTAAAGGAGGTAGTGAAAGAAGATCTACAAAAACTACTGAGTGCTAATTTTATTTATCCAATATCTGATAGTTAGTGGGTGTCACTGCTTGTCATCGTTCCTAAAAATAATGGCATGTGGAGAGTCTAGGTTGATTACAGACAACTCAATAAGACCACTCAGAAGGACCATTTTCCCTTACCATTTATAGATCAGGTCCTTGATACCCTCTCCGCAGAGAAATTATTTTCATTTTTGGACGGAATTAGTAGTTACAATCAGATACATATTGCCCCAGAAGACTAGGATAAAACAACCTTTACTTGTCCTTGGTTAACCTATGCATACAGAGTACTTCCTTTTGGACTCTGTAATGCACCAAAAACCTTTCAAAGGGCAACATTGGGAATTGTTTTTGACTTGTTAAATGACTGTCTATAAATATTCATGGACAATTTTACACCTTATGGAGATGCTTTTGAAACAACATTAGTCAATATGTAAAAAGTGCTGGAATGGTGTGTACTTACTAATGTTACTTTGAGCACAGAGAAATGTCACATGATGATGACTGAAGCGATCGTGCTTGGACACTACATTTCTGCTGACGGAATTAAGGTAGACCCTCCAAAACTAGAGGTAATTCTAAAAATTCCAATCCCAAAAATGCAAAAAGAGGTATGTATTTTTTTGGGGCATGCAGGGTATTACAAGCGATTTATAGAAAAATTTTCAAAAATTGCATCGCCATTATTTTCCTTTCTCATGAAGGAAGTTGATTTCTTGTGGATAGGGAAGTGTGAGCAGACCTTCTTAAAGCTGAAATGCTATGTATCAGTAGCTCTGGTCTTGCGAGGATCTAATTGGGAATTGTCATTTCACATAGCTACGGATGGGTCAGATATTGTTGTAGGTGTTGTTTTGGGCCAACTGGATGATAAGAAACCTTATGCTATTTACTACATAAGAAAAAATCTAACCTCGAATGAGCTCAACTACACAGTGACTGAGAAGGACTTCTTAGCAGTCATGCATGCCATCAATAAATTCTGACATGATATCACCAGGTATCAAGTATTTGTACACACTGACCATTCTACCATTCACTTTTTAATGAATAAGACAATTATCAATGGTAGGATTACATGTTGGTTATTAGTGTTACAAGAATTTGATATCACTATTGTAGATAAGCCTGGAAAAGATAATGTAGTAGCTAAATTTCTTTCTAGGCTAACTATTGATGACAATTGGACTCCCATTGAGGATTCTTTCTCTGATGAATATCTTTTTTCTATTTCTAATTACTCACCTCGGTATGTAGATATAGCCAATTATCTTGCTATAGGGAAGTTTCCACAGTATTTGTCCTCCAAGGAGAAAAGAAAAAGCATTTAGCAAAGTGCTACATATACATGGATAAATGGGAACCTCTATCACACTGGACAAGATTTTCAGATCAGACGTTGTGTTAGAGAAGATGAGGTCTTTTATATCCTTAAAGCCTACCATGAGGAACCTTGTGGAGGACACTTCACAGATAAATGAACATGATACAAAGTCCTTTTAATGGGGTATTATTGGCCAACAATATTTCAGGATGCCAAGAAGTTTGTCAAGGGATGTGATACTTGTCAAAGGATGGGTCAACCACTGCAATCAGATGAGATTTTGTTACAGCCCCAAATCATCTTAGAACCATTTGAGAAGTGGGCTCTAGATTTTGTGGGAACAATTAATCCTTTATCTAGATAGAGATCCTACATCTTTGTCTGCACTGACTATGTCACAAAATGGGTTGAGGCGAAGGCACTAACCAGAGCCACGGAGCAGGCTATCTTAGACTTTTCGTTTGAAGACATCTTTTTCCAGTTTCGCATACCCAGGGAGATAATCATAGACGGAGGGCCCCAGTTCACATCTCATAGGATCTAGGAGTTGGTCGAGAAATATAAACTCCATCATAGAATCACAACATCTTATCAACCACAAGAAAATGGCCATGTGGAAAGCACTAAAAAAGTCATTGAGGGGATTCTTACTAAGACTATGACGAGTCACTGAAGAAATTGGGCTGACAAACTTCCCGAAGTGTTATGGGCATATAGGGCTACATGGAGGAACACCACTAGATTCTTGCCGTATGAACTTGTGTATGGCAAGAACCCTTTATTCCCCATTGAATTTGAAATCAAGACACTAGGGACAACATTGCAGGTCAATTTGAATTTGGCTACAGCACAAAAGTAGAGATTGAACCAACTCAATGAATTGGAGGAGAAACGGTTAGCTTCTATCCAAGAAACAAAGATTATCCAATAGCAAAGAGCTAATGGCATGACAGATTCATAAAGAAGAAGTTCTAGAAAGGAGATTGGGCTCTCTTATATGACTCAAGATTTGAAGACTTCAAGCATAAGCTCTGCACCAGATGGTTAGGTCCCTATGAGGTAGATGCATCCTTTGAAAATGGGACTGTAAATTTGGTGACCATTGACGGTGCAAGGACACCATTACTTGCAAATGGGCACCGTCTTTAGTTATATCACAAATCTACTTCAAGGGATTCATTTGTCAACAATGTCACAAATTCAGAACTACATATTACAGGAGCAAGGGAAAGCCCCCCTGTGCTACAAAAATTTTAATTTTTCCAATAAGTGTAACAGCTGAAAATCAACTTCAATTGGTGGCTGTTTCACTTGTTCAATAATAATAATAATAATAATAATAATAAAAATAATAAAAATAATAAAAATAAATCTGGCTATGAAAACATTTCCAAGCGTAGACAGACACTTTTTGTAGCAGTTGAAAACCACCTCATGGCAACTGTTATACACTTTGTAACAACATTTTTATTTCAAAGTATATCTTACGATAAGTGCTATTACATGACCTTTTATTTTTTTATCTTTTTGTAGAAATTAAAATATATATATCAATCATCTTGGTTGTTACACCTGTAATAGTTGACAACTTTTGAGGAATAAACGAGATATTTTATTGTAATAAGTAGTATAACATCACCATGATCCTCGTCATCAGAATCAAGTTCGCGTGTCTTGCTGCTGGAGCTTGGTTCGCATGTCGTACCACCAATTACTTCACCCCACGTCACCCAGGTATGTCATTAAAAGGTAATATTGAATTCATTTTATTTTATAATTATGGAAACTTAACATGATTTTTGATGGCCAAGGATGACTGTCATATTTAAGTCGGGGAGAGGAATGAATCATATTGCGACATGACTATTGCATGATTTGTGATTATTTGAAAAATCCTGCAATTAAGGCATGATGACTTGGTAGTTATTGTTACTTAATGTTGATCGTACCAAAAAGGGTAAGTGTACCATCGACAAGACCTCCCCATGACTCACCATTAAGGCAAAATTCATTGTGCAGTATGAACCATGAGTGCCAAATCCTAATCCGAAATCCTCACTTGTGCCACCCTACCACCCTATCATTTACCCCTACTGGAGGCACTGAATCCCCATTCAGAGTGCTTGGAGAAGAGGAAGATAGCAGTGTAGGCTAAAATAACTAGGTTGTGTGTTGACTACCTTGGAGCACCTAAAGGGAAGGAGAAGCAGGTGGAACAACACTGAATTTGCATAAGCAATGGGAGGAGCAGCAATATGGCATGAGCTAAGGTCTACAGAAGCCTTT
This sequence comes from Pinus taeda, assembly GCA_000404065.3. Lineage (NCBI taxonomy): Eukaryota > Viridiplantae > Streptophyta > Pinopsida > Pinales > Pinaceae > Pinus > Pinus taeda. The sequence goes on from APFE031602767.1 coordinate 297,863, forward strand.
GAGGAGTGCCCAGAAGCATGACAAATTTTTAAGGATGCAGTCTGGTTCTAATTCTTATGGAGGTTAGAAGGATCAAATAGTGGTGTTTCCATGGAATTTGCAAAGAATCTAGAGAGAAACTAGAAAGGGGTCAGACGGTTGAAGCTGAAGGTCATAGAATAGGTGATTGCTAGAGTAACATGATTTCCAGTGGAAGGGAAGAGGTGGTTCAACAAGAAGTTCAGTGACTCCTCACTGAAAGGGGATCTCCTCCAAGATGAAGAGTCGCTGGTAAATAAAGGAATGGGAATTGATAGATTGTCACTCCCCTAGCCATGGGAGGATGTTTCCCTCTATCTCATCAAGTACATTACTTGTGAGGGAAGGGAAAAAATTGTGTTTAATTATCACTTTCCACTGCTAAACCACCTCCGACATCAACCGCTGATGAACCTTCCTTACTTCTTGCTGGGGCAACATTAGGCATATGGACGCGGCTGTGAAAACAACTGTGTATCTAGAAACGTGTGTCACCAACTATGGCCTTATCAAACTCATTGTGCTAGATGCTTTGAGTTGAAAAGGCAAGAATTGGGAAGAAATCATGAGGAAAAGGCCCAAGACCACCCGGAGAAGGCAATCCAAGACGTTTGAGGAAGCTCCATAGGTGACAAAGGAGCAACCCCAGCCCTCGACATTAAGGGTTAGCATGACGTTGATTGATAAACAAATTGGTGACAGGAGGCCAAAGTAGAGGATAAGGGTTAGCGGGCACCGAGAGTCCCCATCCATGTCAAGAAAGAACAAATACGCAGTAGAGTAGAAGGACGAGGAGCAGGCTCAGCTAGAGGGACCTTCTTCACTTGGTAAGAGAAAAACCCAATCCTTGCTATCAAAGATTGAAATTATAGAGAAAGAAAATAGAGAAATGAGGGAACAACTAGCAAAAGGAAGGGCAGAGCCAAGAGCCCCAGGGCTAGATACTTTGGGAAAGGCCATGGACAAGGCTAGAAGGGGAGACGTCTCGGGCACTGTGTGCGTAGACTGTGTTGAGAAGTTGGTGGCAGCAGGATTCAATGTCTATGTAGTAGACACCACCTCGAGGGAGACTCAAACTAAAATTTGGGGAGCTGTTACATAAGAACCCATCGAGGATGTTGCTATTACACAAGAACTAGCAATCGAGACAACACAATCCACAGGAAGTGGTCAGAAAATGGATACAAAGGAGCCCTTGGCTGACACTATATTTTCATCAGAACCAAAATTGGAGGAGGAAGCCAACCATGGGAAGGAAGAGGAAGCTAACATCCATGAGCCCACTGCCAACACTGTTGTTACACAAGAACCAGTAGTGAAGACAGAAGTTGATCCATAGAAAAACAATGTACAGAAGTTTGTGGATCACACTGTTGCTACACAAGAACCAGCAGTGAAAATGGAAGCTGACTAGGAAGATAAAGAAATTGTGACAAAATCCACTGACGAAGCTACTGTTACATAAGAAAAAGTAGCTGAGGTGGAATAGTTTCAACCTTAAGAGGCTGCTACACCCTCAATTAGTAGTGCATGTGGAAGAACACCAGGTCCTGATGAAGGATGGTGTTCTGAGAAATTGTCGTTGTTGCCAGAGCTGCAAAAGTGGAAGCAGCTGGCACTCTCTCTACAGGAGGGAGTGATATCACTCAAAGTACATAAAGGAATGATGGATTCCCTAAGAAAAAAATGGTTAAAAGAAGAATGGGAAAGAGAAGAGGAAGCATAGAGGCACAAAGAAGTTATAAAGGAGAAGGATGAACAGTTATATCAGTGGAATTGACAGGTCTTGGACCTGATGGATGATAAGACCAAACTCTGTGACCTTCCTCTAAACCTGCTAGCATGCAGGCGACCGTCCCCGTCATACGCAGTGTTCCTTTGGGAACGTTATTACTTATTTCAATTCAAGGTAGTCTTTGAAGATAGGTCCTGTAGGGGTTCTTCAACCTCTACTTTTTTGGAAATTTTTTGCTCTTGTGACTTTGATGACCAGAGCTTGTTATGCGAGTTGTTCTTGCACAATATTATGTGTGAATATGTTAGCATGCGGATTGTGGTGAGTGTCCTCTCCTACATGGGGGATTTACAGTTGCGGGCCTTCCTTTCATTCATGAGGAATTAGATTGAGTGGCACCTGGCCAAAAAATCAACAAAAGCCAATGAGGAGAGAACAACATTATGGCTTAGAGCTGAACTAGGAATGGCTTACGAACTCTGACGTGAGTTTAAACTATTCCTGAGCACTCTAGAAATCAAAGAGCAATCGACCACCTATAGGAAAAGGATCATGAGGATCTGCCTCAACTTGTATACCGAGATGAAAATTCAAGCATTAGTAGGATGTCCTAAGCACACTGAGGCCTATAGCGCTGAAATACGAGAAGGGGATTTGTTAGCACAGTTCTAGGCTAAGTCATGAGTAGGTTTTAAAATTTTTATTTTTTTAGGATTAATTTTGTAAATTTCAAAAAAAAAATTAAAACACTACCGGAATTTCCGGTAGTGCCTGATTTTCTTGTTCAGATAGTCTCCCCTATATTTCGAAAAGTCTTTTCATTCTTGTTTTATTTCCTTTTTTTTTAATTTTCTGATGTTACCAAAATTTCTGATAGTGTCTCCGTTTTAAAAAAATAAAGCCGAAAACATAATTGTTTTCAATTGTCCACGTGTTATAATGGCGAAATGATTAATCCAAATCATGAGATTTCATGATTGGATAGGTCAAAAACTTTAAGTCAAGTCAAGTGCTAGTGGTTAATCGATTTAGTTGATTGTATTAGCTAGGTGTCAATCATAGCCATAGCCTGTCATTGCTTATCCCATTGGTCTTAAATAAACCCATGTTTCCAAAGTTAAAACATGTCTACAGGGTGAGTCATGGGCATAGGTTTAAATTCTGATGGTCGTTCTTTCTGTTCCGCATAATACACTACTGGAATTTCTGGCCATTCCGAATTAAAGCCAGAAAATTGCTAGATTTGCAAAAAATATTGTACAACCACCTGTAGCAGATTAGCTAGACTCTCCAAAGAAACTCGACTTCATCATTACTATTACGTTCTATATTTTATGACATGAAATTTCATTTAATAATGAAGGATTATATGAATAGGATATTGAACCAAAAATTCATCTCAAATATTTGAAAATGGAGGAAATTTCACCATCTTGAAGTTCTGAAGTGCAGCAAAGGAGGCAGTGATTGAGTTGGTTAAGAACACATCCTAGATTTTTAGGCAGCCTAATTCAATCTAATTTCAACATCTGTTGGGTATGCTTCCATACGTTGACATCTATTTTTCATAACAAGCAAGCATGTATCTATGGCACCAAAGTCTATGAAAGGTGGAAAGCTTAAGAGAATCGAATCTCAAGGAGCTGAGTTAGTTGATGCTAATCCAAGTGTTAGAAGACCAATTATTCAGGCAGGTTGGTATCCACTCTGCACTAGGTTAGGAGGTTCACATCAATGTGTAACCCAAGAGTTGGCTCAAACTTTCAATGGATAGGAAGCTACCATCTTTAGTTTCAGATTGCAGGATTCAAAACAGTGAATTGCAGAAGCTTTTAACCTTCCCCGGGAAGGAGAAAAGTGGTTTAAGGGACAACGTATTACAGGAGGAGATCTCAAAGTTTTTATTAGAGATGAATACAGAGATTCTAACTGGGCCAAAGGAATTCTCAGAAATTATCTTAAGAAGGAATGGACAGAAACAGTCAGACTGGTTAAGATTTTTCTCACTTGTGAGAGAAGGTATTCAATAGTATTTCTTTACCATATGAGGTTTATTTTTCATTTTGTAGGTATGAAGACTCTTAATCTTCCCAATTTCATATTGAAGACCCTAACCAAAATGGCAGCCAGAATTCAAACACACCATGAAGCGCCAGAATACAGCCTGTATCATCAAGAAATTATCAAGGTTCTGGTTCAATAAGATCTGAAAAAGAGAAACCAAACTTGGAAAGATTCCTTATTTTACAGGGCAGGCCAACTTGCACCAAAACCCCAAGAAACTGCTAAATCTTCTTCAACACAGGTTTAGACAGAAAAGGCATCAACGACATCAACTGAAGGAAGTTCCAAAAGAAAGGAAAAGAAGGAAAGTGTAAGCAGAGGTACCAAAAGCATCAAAGAGAAGCCTTTCATTGTTGAATCTGAAAAGAAAAAGGAGCAAGGTGAAATATATTTTGCCTGGAAAACAAAAGGAATGAAAGTGGTTCCTCTTGTTAGACTTTTTCCTAAAGCTCACACAAGAATTTAGAGAGGAAAACTTGCACCTGAAGAGAAATCTAAAGCGTAGGTGCTTCCTGAAATTCCGGAAGCACATAAACAACAACAAGAAAACAACCCCATTGATTCTGATGAGGAATTGTTGAAAGAAGCAGGGTATAAAGTGACCACTAAAAACAAGAAATAAGAAATAAAACCAGTTGCTGGAGCTAGGAAGAGACATACTAGGGAAAGAAACAAATACAAACTGAAATAAAAAGCCCTAAATAGTCCTAGTTTACTGATTGAAGTAATAGTCATAGAAGAACAACATACAAAGTTGCAGACTGAGGGTCCAATTGCAGAAATCAAAAGATCTTTGAGGAAGCAAAGAGATAAATCTCCCATGGACCAGCCATCAAAGCCTTCGAAAAGAAGAAGGTCCAAAAAGAAGTAGAAAAGAAAGAGACCATCATCAAAGAAGAAACAACCAAATCACAAGGTCAAAATCTATTGCCAGAAATAAAACAAACTTGGATAAGCTTGCAGAGGCTACAATTCACATGAAATGAAGGGTAATTTTCCTTAAAAAATACCTTTTTACATATTAAGTCAAAGTTTTGAATGTGAATATTAAAGCTCAGAATATCCAAGCATATATAGTTGTTTTGAAGTATTTCCATTTTTTTCACTATTACAAGTATTATTGGAATTTCCAGTAGCACCTATTTGTATAGAAATATACAATTATCAACAGAAACCTCCAGGCCAGTTTTGGAAAGACAACAACCCATAACAATATGGATAAGGAAGATGATGGATATGAGATAGTTATGAGGTTGTTGAAGGTTGTATTTAATGAGGCCATATGGTCATTTAGTAGTCAAGACCATAAAGAGAAAAATCAGCAGCAAAAGGGGCAGCCAATTATTTTTGCTAGCAACAAAGTGTCACTTTTCCTCTTTTTCTCATCTACACTTGTACTTTCTATTGCAATTCAATGGGAGATGTTTTTTATATCTAAAAGACACCTATGTAACAAGGAAATAGTGGAACCACGAATTTAAGAGAGTTGAAGTTGGCGCCTCTCTCTCTATATATATCTTTTGTAAATATCATTTCAGGGTTGGATTTTGGTTCACCTAAAGATTCAACTTAATAAAATAGCTTTTTCTACACTTCATGCTAAAGGATTTTGTGATTCAAGTTATATTTAATGTGTGGTTTGTCTATTTCCTTGTTTCAATTTTCTTACAGTAGCCAAGTATAGTATAAGTGAGAATCATTAAGAGGATCTGATGATGACTTATCTACTATCCAGTTTTCTGTAAATTATAATATATGTTTCAAGTAGAACTTGTTAGTGAAGGTGTCACAAAGGATTTGTGGGATACTTTCTACATGTTTTTACTTTCTAGTTGTTGTTTTCCTTGTCAAGCTTGTTTTAATCTTTTAAATGATAAAATACAGTAGCTAGTATAGTATGAGTGAGAAATCATTAAGAGGATCTAATGATGACTTATCTACTATCCAGTTTTCTGTAAATCATAATATCAGTTCAAGTAGAAATTGTTAGTGAAGGTTTCACAAAGGATTTGTGAAATACTTTATACATTTTCTTACTTTCTAACTGTTATTCTCCTTGCCAAGAAACAGAGTTTGTTATAAGATTGTTTATGTAGTTGAAGTGATTGTCTTAAGATACTTAGTTTCTTAGGATATTTATCAACTACCTGTTCTCTTTCCTCTGCTCCCCTATATTACTCACTTAACCACACAATTTATGCTTGCCTTAGCTTGCCAAATGCATGAAAGTTAAAGAGGAACACAATCATTTCAAAACTCCTTCACAAGCCATCCCACCACTCAAAAACCCTTTTAAATTTTGAAATGAAATCATGATGTGTACTGCTTACTCCTTTTGTAGTCTAGGCGTAACTCCTTGCGCTAACAGGATCCTTTTGAGTATAGGAACTTTTTGGCTGTTGTTACACGGGTGCCAAAATATGCTTTGATTGTATAAAAACTGGGGGTGTTCTGGATTGGCCTCAGGTTCAAATTTCCTTTGATATGGTTGCCAGTGTAGGAGTATCAGCTAGATTACCACCGATGTGACTATGAAGAGGAATCTTGGCCACGTCAGTTGATATCCATTCAAGGGTTAAGAGCTCCGGGTGAAGACACTGCTGGTGCCTACAATTTCACAGACTTTCATTGGAGGTATCGTAGAAGGAGCTAAGATTCTTCATGGGAACATGCAGTTGCTTCAGTCGAGGGGAGATGTTGTGTATGGTTTTTTACCCTTTTTCTACACATTCTTTCCCTAGTTTTGAACTCTTTTTCCTCCAGGACTATGACTTTACATGATCAAATTCCCTATTTTCTTGTACCTTTTTAACCTATTCTACTGTCATGTTACTCTGTTGTATTTTACGAAATAATACAAGGTTTTATTCCTTTTTGTGGCTATCTGGGAGAGTATTGAAGAAGTATTTTGGGAAGCTCTTCTTTTCAGGTGCTGGCTCGCAAGAACAAAGCTATGATGTAGACATGCGGCACAGATTAACTGTAGAAAAGGGTAGAAAAGTTCGCTATTACAGCCTAGATGTCCTTACAGGTTGTTGTTATGAATTGGATGCTCTTATAGGTTTCTCTTAGACATTGGACGCTGTTACAGGATGTTGTTACACCACGTGTTGATATAAGAATCCATCGTCACACCAAAAGTGTTGTTGCCAGTGATGTCACGACATCCCAAATCGGCATTCACTTGATGTTGTTATGCCAAAGCTGGAAAATGTGGGTACTATTCCACATAATAGCTGTCGACAGTAGGGATTGTTTATTTTTAAAGCAACAAGACTCAAGCAGTTGCAATTGTAATTGATGTATATTTGTATTTGGCAATAGGTTGTAACTACTTTTATTTTTTATTAGTATGAGAATCACGAGATTCTCATGACTGATATGTTTCTAGTTTCGGGATGTAATAATTATAAAGGAACTTGATTTTTCATGTATGAGGATATGGAATATAGAAAAGAACTATTATTCTTCTTCTGTAATTCTGAGTTTATTTTTAATATCAATCAGCACAGTGATGTTTTTACTGTTCTTCAACTGATTCATTAATCACTTTTGTGTTATTCATGTGCCCTACTGAGGAGGAAGGGCCCTCCTCTTTGGCAGGGATTGCAGTGATATAGGTAGTGTACATTCTAGTTTAGTTAATTGATTTATGGTTTCTTACTACTGTTTTACAAATTGTGGGTTACATTTGATGATGTTTCCATTTATATTATGTTGTTACACTGAGTTAATCAACATAATGGTAGTAACCAGATGGAGTAGATATTAGTTCTTGTGTGGTGTGCCCTTGCTTTGATAGTTGCGAAGTGTGATTTAATTTTGTATAGTGTTTTTATGTTTGCATGAATGGCTTGATTCAACAATTTAGATCAATGAAATCCTTTATTGTTTTCTGAATTTTATTATTTTTGGTTGGAGTGTATCAGCACAAATAGTGCAAACTCCATTGAAGCAACAAGACCTACCCTGGGTTGACAATTAAATGTTGCGGTCTTAGTCAATTGTGATTGATTAAAACAACACTACAGTGGGCAATGTATATTGTGAATCAAATGTATTGTAAAGTGAAATTCCAATGGACACACAAGAATATGAATAGTCATGTAAGTTGAAAAGTCATAGGAATTTGAACAGTCATGAGGGTAGTCAAAGAGTCACAAGGGGAATCATCACCCTTGATTATATATACTCCCTCATTGTATGAGAAAAGGAATTTTTCACCTTAGCCCTTGCCACAAAGAATTAGAGGGATCAGTTAGTTCTGTAAGGAGCAAGGAGTGGTTCCAATGTCCCACTACTGGGGCTAGTGATGTACAATGTAAATAGGTGTCTTGGAACTTTTTCTTAATTACATAAGCTTTTAAGGCCAACACGTTTTCATGCATGACTTATGGATGTTTGTAAGACTATTCTGTGAATGTTTGTATTTCATGTTTGCTTTCACATGTATAAGATAGTTGAACTATTTCAGTTATTTTAGTGCTCATCTTGTTGGGAATGTTTTGTAATGGTTGTCACTATTGTCTCATCCTTGTGGAATATTCCACGAGATACTAGGAAAAATTTTCCTTGCTTATCGGTTATAACGACCATCACATCCGTTGTGGACTATTCTACTGGATGGCATACATATCTTCTCCTGTTCATTGGTTGTAACAATTGGTGCATCTATTGTGGACTATTCTGCTAGATATTAGACAGGTCCTTCTAGTTCATGTGTGTCTCTTCTTAGGTGTTACTATTTCCTCTCACTTAGAGGCTCACTTTTCTCCCCCCCTCTTGCAGTAAGATAACCTAGACATGGTTACGCTACACACTGACCAGGCACACTCACCTTGATGTTCGAAGATACCATTGCATCACTCTCTTATGTTGACAACTAGAGCTAAGGTAGATATTTTTGGATTTGTCTACCGGGCCTTTATATCGAATGGGACTCCTACGCCAAACGATGTGAGGTATGACTGGGACTTCATATCGGGGAGATCCCCTTGGTTGACAAATTCTAGCACCGTCAACAAAATGGCACTAGAAGGAGGGCCATACAGCAAGTTGTGACTGTTGAGTCTATTTTGAATCTCTTATTTAAAAGGGCTCTTCCCCAAATCATAGTCCAAAGATGTTTTTCTAAAGAGATTAATTTTACCATCCTTGTAGAAGTTATTCATAACATGTCTGAGTTTAAGTTCGATGGTGGGGGTGAATAAACCTTTCGCGAACATCTGTTTCAAGTTTTTCATGTTTGTATTTCTCATAGAATATGTTCCAAAGGTGTCATGGCTAGATTACTCATCCTCACATTCGAAGGTTGTGTTAGTCAATGTTGTCATACATTACCCATTTCTTCTATCCATTCATTCGACCAGCTTATCACGAATCTTCATAAAGCCTTGGATAAGTATAACCACCGAGATGTTTGTGGAAGAATCAATCGTTTAGGAATGAAGCCTGATGAATCAGTTGAGGATTTTTTTGATCAGTTCCTTTACCTCTATTGTGAAATTCCTAAAAAATGTTTGAACTGGTATTTCTTGAAGCAAGAGCTTGTATTCTTGATTCATGTCTCTTCATATGGTTAGCCTAAACCTCCTGATTTTCCTTCTTATCCAACTCTTTTGAATCATGAGGCACCTCAAATTTCAAAGGAGATGTTTACTACCCCTTTTGTTCTTTTTCCTCCTCCTTTTCCAGTCCCAATGAGGGTGCCTCCTTGCTATAATTATAAAATTGGGAAATTTGTGAATCAAATCTCCAGTCAATCTTCTCATTCTTCTTCCGCTTCAATGGAGGAAATTCTAGAATGGCTCAAGAAGCCTACACTAACGACTCCCTGCTCCATTCCACAATATGATGTCACTATTCACAACTCTGGTCTCAAACCTAATCCAGATTTTTCTTGTCCTCTATCATCTTCATATCATGATTCTTTGTACCATGACTTGCTTGATCAATTTGCTTCACCAACTAGTTCTTCAATTGTCTTGATTCTCAAGCTGCTAGCCCATATTTCTATCAGGTACAAGCAGTCACAGTACCCAGGTAGAGGAGTAGTAAGGTGAATGTACTTCCAATCTTTCTCCTCTTTTTTTTTTTTTTCTTCAGAATCTTCCATGTCAAAACAATGAGTTTCCATTCTTCATTTATTCTCAATCTGCTAATATCGGTGAAAAATCCAATACAATCAATTCTTTTAATCAACCCCCAGCCTTGCGTAGTGATCATTCCAATGATGATAACTCTATTTCCACATGTCGTGATGAATTCCCAAGCACATCATATGATCTTTTAGCTCCTCGTGAAGATTTTAATTTAGATATAGAATCTGGTTTGGTCAAATAAAATTTTCATATCGAAACTTCCTCTTCACCTCACTATCCCTTAAGTCCTACCATTTGCAACACATCTGATTGTGACAGAGATACTCCATACTCATTAGTTTCTTCATTCAATGAGTTATCCCCTTGATTAACACAAGGCGGTGAGGTTGTCCATGATTAAATTGCAAATAATCAAATCATAGAGTACCGTTCCAATTCACCACCATCTCTTCTCCTGCATGAATACAACTCTTAAATCAACTCCCTTGTGAGATATCACCGATTCATTTGTCTTTGAATATGCTATCAGAAGAGCCTTTCCAATTGAGTAATATGATTGTTGAAGTTGAAAAATTGGGTGAAACTTGTGACAAAGATGGTTGCCATCTGGTGAGCAGTTTTGGAACCAACAATAACAACTATCCTTAAACAATGCATAATCTGGTTCAAGCTTCAAAACATGATTTTACAATCCTAGAATGTTCTGGGACCTTCCAAGGAGGCAATGCACTTCAACTTCTGTTGATGGTTATGTCAAGATATCGCAACTCTAGTAAGCCCCCTAAACTAAATCAGATTTGGTTTCTCTCACACAATACGTCTATCTACATGGTTTCACTTGATGTGAGTTCCTGTGTAAAAAATATTTGGTATTCCAGGTGTGACCTGTCAAATTTTCAGGATTTTATTTATGACCAAATTGATGAATTTGTTATAGTTCATTCGTCTTCCTGCAAATCTCTCACATCAAACTCAAACTGGGAATGTGCATCTCTCATAGAGTCATGGAATTGTGAAATGGATTATCTCAAGGACTATCTTTGTCCGTAGTAATCATACTTATCGAATTTATCCTTTAATGGTCAACTCCTTGGTCTTCTTACGAATTTTTGTTGCAAATTTTTCCTCTCATCAAACCATAAATATTCTTAAGTGATAATGAATGCACAAGTTGTCAGATGAATCAAGTTCGTTTTCATTCACCATGTCCCAACTACTCTCATACATTTGTGGTGCTAGCATCCTTCTTAAATTCTTTCAATGACTATGATGCTTGTACAATTTGTTTCCAGTTGCAGGAAGGTGGTCTATCATATATGTCTCACAAGGAACTTGGTTCAATTGTTCAGAGCATTCACAAGATTATTCAAACTGATGTTTCTTCCTTTATTGCAAACTGGGAATCTAAAGCTTCATTAGCTCATCTAATCATTTCTCTGTTTTGGGTGACTGTCATTTAGCTTATCATTTTGCCATTAACATATCCAATGATATTTTTTCGCACCTCCTGATCCTCATTGTTCAACATATCTCTCGTCATATTTCTGTTTCATCTGAACGTAAATAGGAACACAAAAAATTAACGATATAACCATAAATATAGAGATGCTTACAAATAAATAAAACTAGCTGGGGTAATAGTAGCTTATCTATAAGAAGAGATGTGGCAGTTACAGGCCTCTAAACTATGTTATAATGAGTCTCAAAGGCCTATTATTATTGAGAAACATTGGAAAATGCTAAACATCAAAAAAACCAACCCTAGGAGATGAAGCACCAAAAATGTGGGCCCCAATTGGGTAAATTGGTAGATCAACTTCCTGAGGTCATAAATTTGGCATATGATCTTTGTTTGGCTATCATAATACCTCGTTTCAAAGATCTTAAAGAAGAATATGAAATCAAGTTATTAAGCAAATTTGGGACTTTTCTGATCTCTCTGTTTCCCTAAAAATGTCTTTTAGTCCCTCAAAATGACTCTAGAAGTTTAGGACTCGAAAAACTACAAAAAATAGTAAGTTGTGCTACAATTAAGGAAAATAAAAAGAAACAATGGTGGGGGTCCAAATGGAATAAGTGGGTGGCCACCAATATCCACCTGGATCATTGTCAAGCAAGGGAGGCACTTCAAACTTCATTGATGATTATGGGAGGTCCTCACTACCTTGACATGGCTATCAAGTATGATCAGATCTATTTTTCCTCACATGATTCCCATCGTGATCCCTCTCTTCCAATTGAACATTTGTCTTTTCTAAGATTTCAGGGTTTTTCATAGGGTCATCATGAATTTTACAATCCAATCGTCGAATGGCTAGAAAAATATTACTTGGAAAGCTCTATAGCAAACATCAAGTTTCAATCTTTTCTCATGCTTGCTAAGGAGCTTGGTGTAGATGAAGACACATCCACAAGAAGCTTCTGAGGTTTGTTGAAAAATTTTATTCATAAAAAAGTTAAGCATGTGGATTGGATCAAAGTATTGGTTGTGACACACCTTTCTACCCACAGGCAAGACCTTCTGTTTCTTGTGCAAGTTATTCAAGTTTTTATCTTTTCCCTTGCACATAACTCTTTATTTGATTTAGTTTTTCATATATTTGTGGACGCAGGTTGGGAATGACTACGATAACTTCACTGGAAATTTCATTATACGTGATCCTGACCTTCTAGCTATTAGGTTAGGAGTAGGACTAGCTGCATCCTAGTTTTCCCTTTCTTGCACTCATTTTGTACTCATACCTTGTAGTTTGTCCTCATTTTCTTATTCTAGTTCTACAACATATTTTTTTTAGCCATTTTTCTCTCTTGTCTTCTAGTTTTGTTTCCTAGTTCTGTTTTTTCTTTCTTTCTTGTTGAGTTTTCCTTTTTCACTATGTGAATAAGTGTTGTGCCTGGACCTATTTGGCTTCTTAGTATGTGTTTGTCTAAACTGTAAAGAGTCTTGTGACACTTCAGCATTTGGTTAGCCATCTGTATGTCTTCCTTATGTTGGTTACACCTTTTGGCCGATGAAGTTCCAACGGAAAATATGATCTGTTCATAAAGATCTATTCTGAGTCATTAGAGTCATTTTACATTAAAAGAGACCCTTCTTGGGCTTTCAAATTATGTAAAAATAATTATTTTTGAGTCAAAAATGAATTTATTCTCCTCCACACCAAGTCGGCCTCAAGAAGATCAAGTCGCCCTCAATAAAGGTAATTCGACCTCACTGGAAGGCTATATATATAAGGTAATTTGAATTCATTTGGAGCAATTCACTCTCTCTCCCTCATAGTTCGATATCCTAAAGCTGGAAGCTGGGAAATGTGAAGTTGAAGAAGAGATGGAAAGGGGTTGTAAAAGAGTGAAAAACTTTGGAGGCAATAAGTCATGAAGATCGAAATTTTTGTGCAATCCATCCCGCACTCAGGATGAGTATTTAGGGAGATCAAAGTTTTTCTTTTTCTAGTCGAAGTTGTTGCTACTGTTTCTGCTACCAATTGTCGGGTCGAAGCTATTACAACAAGTTGATGCTGCTAGGTTGATGTTTCTATTGAAGGGTTGTCATCTGCAAGAAGGATTGATGGATGACTTGGTCTGGAGGAAGTCTTTGTCTAGGTCAACAATCTTGTTTTATCTCAACCATGAACCCATGTCTAGTTTGAAAATTTCATGCCTATACAAAGTTTTTTTGCTTTGGTGTTCTCAATCTTATCCGACTAGTCGAAACAGAGAAGGGAAAAAATATAAACAAGCAAACCTAAATTAGAGGTCTTTATATGCTTCTCTGAAGGAAAAACCTCTTATGCTCTCAAAAAGTCGAGAAACCTCTCTCGCTCCAAAATAAATAAGTTGAAATGCACATTTCTCTTTAAATAAAAAAAATAAAGGTGAAAGAAGAGAAAGGCTTCCTCCGTAGAGAGGTAAAGCAAGAAACTTTGTCAGTGTACTGTCCAGGATCACTAGCAGCGAAGAAATGTTTATGTTCTTGTGTGACTCCATCAGAGTACTGTCCAAGCCTACTAGCAGAAGAGCAATACCAGAGATGAAAAATAATACTGTAAAAATCTTAAGCTCGCGAGCTACACCACCCTTCCCAACTTAAAACATTGTGATTATGCTGAACATTATTTTGCGTTCAACCGAGAAGGTATAGAGGGAACCATGGCTATTCATGGGGTATGTGAGAAGGCCAAGCTAATACTCACAATGAATCAATACTCCCTGAAGAACTAAGGCCCTGCATGAAAGGAGTTAACTAAAATATAGAAGTTGGATCTACCAGTGTGTCGCCAAATATTGTAGCGACAGTAACACTATCCAAGATTTTTGTCTACACTCAAATTTTGGAGCCTACTGTGGATCCTGTGATCATTCGTTCCTTAGTCACTTATGGTAAAATGATGATTTCAATCTCCCTTCTTTGATATCAAGAGTCGTTCATGCTTTTATCTTTATATAGAAAGTGTCATATTCGAGCATGGGAGTTATCGCTTTTCATACAAAGGGAAGTCTTGGTTTGCTCCAAGGGGAAATATTTGTGAAAATGAGTTGTTCCCATCATATAGACATGTTTCGAACTCATTTCCAAATTTTCATGCACTATTACACAAATGTCATCGTTATCCTCACAAATTCTATCATTGGAGCCGCACTTGTCGTAAGATGCCACAAAAGTTGTTGCATTAAGTGAAGTATTTTTTCATATGTTTTGGATGATCTATGTTGTATCACTAAGTACCCAAATGTGTGGCCACAGTAAATTTCTATCAATTTTCATATCGGCTCCAATGATCTCACACTTAGCCAAATTCTGGAGGATCCCTAGCAACCTAGCCTCATCTAGCCCTCCTAAATTATGCACTTCGCATATGCAACTCTCACGCTTTTTCCTTAACTACGCAATGTTGTGGAGGCTACCTCTAATGAATTTCCCTTAGTCGGAGCTCACTACTCTCAAGAACTGTACAGATTTGTCCTCTAGGCCTCGTTGCTGCCCAGTCCCCCTTGCCTTTAAAAACTATGTAGATTTGTCCTCCAAGGCATCATCCCGTGACAACCACTACCTACTTGAACTACGGAATTATGTCCCTCATTGGACATTGCACAAATGTTTCCCTCAGTTGGAAATGTGCAGTCTCATCCCTTAGTCCAACCTAGTCATTGAGCCTTCTCCCCCATGACTCAATACCAATTCCAACTCAATCAATTGACTATCATGCAACATCTTAGACTAGGGGTTTTTGAGAGTAATGTCATCTCGTCATGAGTGAGTTTCAGATACAGGTACTCTCTTACACTAGGGAAATATGATAAAGAAGTAGATGAAGAAGGAGGACATACTGGATGACACTCAAGGAGCTGAGGAGAAAAGATAATCATCAGATAAGAAGACTAAGGAACTTAGGTTAGGATAGAAGATCAGGACTGCATGAAGACTCCATCTGATTCACAACCCTTTGGAGGGTAGGTACAAAAAATAAAGTGCATCTCATAAAGTTGAAATACACCGCTTAGTGTAGTATGAATGATGACTTATCATTTTCATATCATTATGTCTTCAATGACATGTATGGTTGCAAACACTGAAAGTCATTTCATGTGTGTTTCTCTAAGTGTTTCGTTCCCTTTTTCATGTTGGGCTAGCTGTCATATTTTAGCATGTTTGGTTGATACTAATGCTGCAATCCTTTTCTGGTGGTTTTGAAGGTTATTCTTTATTTATACGAGTTGTCCTAGTCTTGTAAACACCTGCTTCACTCATACATAAAGTCCTGAGCATTTTTATACAAGTGTCATGATAGTCATCCTAAAGCCTATCTCAAGTGTCACACTTGTCACTTCTTGTCATGATATGATGACACAAAGGGAAATTCTTGGTTTGTTGCCCAAGTGGTCTATGTTTTCATGTCATCAAATTATGCTATGTACATTGCAATTTCATCACAAGTCTATCTTCCTCCCACACTTAGCCATTTTTCCAAAAATCTTCCCCATCAGGAAACTCAGTTGCATCGAACCCTGAGTGAACTGCGCACTGCACAATCTCAGCCCTCAGTGTTGTGACCTTTCTTCCTAGAACTACACAACCTACAATCACTGTCCTCCAGGGCAGTTGCACTGCACAATTCTCGAGCTCAACAACCTTCCTTGACCCATAGAATTGCGCAACAGTTCCTCCTAGTTTGACTTGAGTTGTGCACTTTTCATTGTCGGTCCTCAAGATTTTACCCTTTACTGGTAGAACCCTACACTTCGCAAAGAACCCAACCTCCCTTGGCCTCTAGAACTTCGTAGAGGTGTCTCGCAATACCCTCCCTCTGCTGCCTAGTCCTCCTTTCCTTTGAAAATTGTGCAGAACTGACCCCTCATGGCCTCTTCCCGCATCATTCACTATTTCCTTGAACTACGTAATTCTGACTCCCAGTGGCCACTACACAATTTTTCTCCCCGATGAGGACTATGCTGAAAAGTTCCTTAGACAAGCCTGAGTTGCACTCTGCGCAGTCTCAGTAATCAAGCTCTCTCCCTGTCACCTAGAACTACGCAATATGTAGTTACTAAGCCCTTTCTCCCATCCTGTCACTTGTCCTAGGCTTAGTTCATGGATAACAATGCATCATATTATACTAAGGAGTTTCTGGATTGATTTCATCCTATCATGAGTGAATTGCGGGAACATGTATATTATTAAGTCATGATGAGATGACGAGGAAGGAGAAGAAGGAGGAAAGGATTCCTAGAGACTCACTCGTAGCCGAATAGACAAGTGAACCTACGAAGAGAAAGCGAAGGAACACAAGTGTGCAACCAATTAACAATACCAAAGACCATTAAAGACCTCGCATTATCAAGGTATGAGGAGGAGAAAAGAAAGCATATCCAAGAACACATTTATCATTCAGCAACAAAAGTGGATTGACATTTCCACATCATCAAGCTAGTCCATGTTAGTCACGTCATGAGTTGTCATATGCCACATCATGACTATGGGCCATGTATATTGTGAATCAAATTTATTGTAAATTGAATGTCCAATGGGCACACAAGAATATGAAGCGTCATGTTAGTTGAAAAGTCATAAGAATTTGAATAGTCACGAGGGTAGTCAAAGAGTCACAAGGGGTAGCATCACCCTTGGTTATATATACCCCCTCATTGTATGAGAAAAATACTTTTTCACCTTGGCTCCTCTCGCAAATTATTAGAGAGATTAGTTAGTTCTTTGAGGAGCAAGGAGTGGCTACAATGTCCCGCTACTAGGGCTAGTGATGCACAATGTAAATATGTGTCTTGGAACTTTTTCTTAATTACAAAACCCTTTTTGAGGCTATCACTTTTTCATGAATGACTTATGGATGTTTTTAAGACTATTATGTGAATGTATTTCATGTTTTCTTTCACATGTACTAAGATAATTGAGCTATTTTCATTATTTTGGTGTTGATCTTGTTGGGAATGTTTTGTAATGGTTGTCACTACTTTCTCATTCTTGCAGACTATTCTGTCGGATAATAGAAAAAAATTTCCTTGCTTATTGGTTATAAAGACCATCACATCCACTGTGGACTATTCTGTTGGATGGTAGATAGATCTTCTCTTGTTAATTGGTTGTAATGACTGTCACATTTGACGTGGACTATTCTGCGGGATATTAGACATGTACTTATGGTTCATGCGTGTGTCTTCCTCGGTGTTACTACTACCTCTCACTTAAAGACTCACTTTTCTCTCCCCTTTTGTAGTAAGAGAACCTAGACACAGTTGCGTTGCACACTCACCAGGCACACACACCTTGTTGTTTGAAGATACCATTGCATCACTCTCCTATGTTGACAGCTAGAGCCAAGGAAGATCTTTGAGGATTTGGCTATCAGTGCCTTATACTGGATGGGAATTCTACACCAAACGTTGTGAGGCTTGATTGGGACTTCATATCGGAGAGATCCCCTTGGTTGATGGATTCCAACACTGTCAACACTCTCTTACACTCAATATAAACATGTCATAAAAGATTCCTCTTTCACACTCTTTAATGCATATGCTACACTCTCTCTTAAAAGCATAAGTTACAAAGGCATACATACCTCCTTAATGGCATGGGTTACATTTCCTAAATGGGAATGAGTTACACTCTTCTTGGCATGCGTGTTACTCCTTCTTTATGGCATCGATTCGTTGTTCCTTCCATATATATGTGCCTCATTCTTTCTCCCCTCACTTACTTGTGCATTGTGAATTCAAACTTGAGAGTTAGAGAGACTTGAAGGAGATTGTGTGTGAGAGAGAGACTTGGAGAGTAAGAGTAGAACTTGATGAAACAAGGTTGATTATGTGTTTGCTTCAGTTGATGTTACCAGTGATCTTCATGCTATAACATTTTCAAATTTGGGTGAAATTTCTCATTCTCCTGATCTCCCATTGTACTTTGTATCTCTGTTGAACAGTTGATATCTAATAGAATAATAATTTGGTTGGGTTTTCCCCTAGTCTTTGGAACTAAATTATTTGTGTCTAATTATGTTCTTGTTTGTCTTATATTGTGCATTTGGTTTATATGGCTTATATTCTATCTACAATTGCTTAACTAATGTTGTAGCATAAAGAAGTTTTGTAATAAATGATTTTTACAACATAGAACATCAAAATTTCAACATGGTATGAGAGGTTTGGTGAAGACTAGCTCAAGAAGACAAATTCTATTTGTAGATCTCTTCCTGCTGAAATATCTCTTTCTAACCCCTCTACTTGAAGCTCATTTTTCTGTTGAAATATCCCTTCTCATTTGCTATTGAAATATCACTTGTTTCCATTTCTTTCTTACTGCTGAAATATTATTTGTTGCTCCTTCCTTGATATTGAAATCATATTCATTGTCCTATTTTCTACTGGAATCATAACCACAATCATAGTACTTTCTTGTTTATGCTCTTTCTAGTTCCTCTCTTGTAGGTTCTTGTGATAGTAGGTTGGTTGATAGTGGTGCTTCAAGGCACTTTACTTGTTATAAATCTCTCTCAAATCTGGTTGAGAGGGAGACATATCTGAAAATTATACTTGGAAATAATTCTACATATCCTATAAAGGGATTTGGCTCTATTTATTTTTATCTAGATCAAGATGTTTTGTATGTACCTGGTTTAAAATTAAGGTGTTGCATGTGTTTGATAATTATGGTTTTGGTATTTTTGGATGCATGTAAAAGTAAAGAATAATTTTACTTATGTTTATGCATGTGCAAGAAAGTGTTGTCTTAAATAGAAGTATAATGCATAGAAGGTTATGAAAGAATAATTGATAGAAATTGAATGTTGAAGATAGATTGATTTTGATTCTCTCAAATTATATGAGAAAGGACATAATCTTATAGGTTTTGGTAATTTTCATATTAGAGTTTACTGATAATAGTGGATGTAGGTAAGGATCATGAGTTTTGAAAAATATGAAATGATAGTTTTTCAAACTAACCTCTTTTGCAACAATCAAAGATGGATTATAACTAATATCATTGTAGAAAATGAAGTCAATATTTATAATTATTATTACATGTCTTCACTTTGGGATCAAGATTTGAAGATATTTATAAAATGAATGGAATACCTATCCATGCATAAATTCGTGATAATTAATCATCAATATAAATGTTGGTACCAAAAGTTCACTCATATTCAATATATAGCAATACCTCATGTGAGAAAAATGGTTTGTTAAATGCCTAAGATTAGAGTGGATCAATGATGGAATTTTCCAATTTGTTTTCAAGATACATTTCTTCTGCCAATGACATATGATTGATAGATAATAGTAACTTATAGAGGAAATATCAAGAGGGAGTGTTGGATTAGGGGAGCCTGGCCCAGGTTCAGAGTTTTTTGCACCAACCAAAAAAACCCTAATTGCTGGCCCTTTTGGCAACAACCTGCGTAGCGCAAGTTGCAGTTTCATCCAAAGCAGTATTGGGGGATGCTAGAATTAGGTTTCTACATCCAGGAACATGTGATAAGTGCTTCTTAGGCTTCTATAGCTCAGATTTTCCTTCGTGCAGACTGGTATCCTTCTAGGGCTCATTACTATAACTTGGTCAAACGGGCTTCAAGACCTTCGTGAAGGTCTACGATTAGTCTTTGTGGACCTTAGACTAGAAAATTACCTACTTTCACACATCAATAAATAAACCTAGTTCTGATTTCACGCAAATCTATCCAATTCATTAGAAAAAATAGCAGAATCAATCCTTATCTTCGTGAACAAGGATAATTACTTAAAGCATGCAGAAATAAGATAGACTCAGCAATTTCATGTAGTATTCGTACATTATTTCTTGAAAACATATCATTGAGTGGCATAATACAACATAAACAGAATCAACAGAAATGCATAGTAATTCTTCAAAATTAGTCTTTATTGATCTTTAATGTTCAGATTACAGACTCCTCTACCCTACGCACTCAGCTGTAGGGGTTTGCGCACTCAGCTGCAGACTTACCAAGGCCCCCTACGAACTCAGTTACAAGAACCTTCCCCTTCTTTCCTAAGTACAGGAAGCAAAGCCTTCCTGCCTTAGCACTCGCCCAAAACAGTCACTATCTATCCTTAGGTTACTTAATATCTTCCTTTAGACTCACTAGGACTCAAATATTTATAGGATTCTCAATACAATACCATGGTCCACGGACCATGGGTGAGTCTCAGAACTGACCTATTTACTTATCAAAACAAGGGGCTAAGACCCCTTTGACTCCTATCTACCTGTGTGCTCTGAATCCACATTTTGTGGAGACTTTACATCTTTTACAAAAAAAATACAAAACTTGGTTTAACTAGCCCCAGAACAGACCCTAGGGGCCCCATCCCAACAAGCCCCCAACACAAAGATCACGACTCACCCTGAAGTCACTCTGTTTGTGTCTTTATCTTGCTGTGTAGATCATCGAGCGCAACCTATAACACTGCAACTTTAGCAACGCTCTGTGATGCAGCCTGTTGCACTTCCTTGACCAATTTCTCTATTGTCAGGCCCTCCACTGTTAGGTGCATTGTCCTCTATGTATGTTGTAGCACCTTTAGCTTTTCCTAAAGTGACAGAGTATGCTGGCAAGCTTCCTCTAGCCATGACTGTAATCTAGCCTTTAACAAGGCCTCCTTCCTCTGTAATTATTCCACTTTTGCTTGTAGATTCTTTCCCTCCTGTAGATTCATGAGGCATTCTGCTGGTGCCAAAGTCCACGCAGTCGCTTGGACCTCATCATACTGTCATTGTGTCTCTAAGACATCGTTGGTCAGCTTTTGCAGGTTCGATCCTCCTTCAGGTTTTTCCATAATTCCATAACTGTGTCAAACACCATTGCATGATCTGTGACTATGGTATCCAATGTGTTCATACCATCCTTGATTGCTGCTCCATATTTCTCTCGAACCTCTAGCAAAGTCATTCGCTGCAATTTCAACTGAAGCTCTGATATCTTCATCTGGAAGTTGAAGGCAACCTGGCTGACTTCCTCCTTTGATGCTCATACTGTAATGGCCAATTTCCTTACTTTTGTAGAAGCTTCAATATCCTCAGGGATGTTCAATTCAGGTATTGTTTTGCAGGCCTGTTCTATCACTCTCTCCACGCTCTGACGTCGTGTTTATAAATCCTCCTTTTCCTTCAATGCCTGAGTTTTCTCCATGAACATTTGTTCATTCTTGACCTTAAACTCACTTATGATGGTGAGGGTTCGCTTCTCTCTGATCTTCAACTTATCTGAAACACTGTGATGCAGTGCATGGAAGGCTGGGAGCGACAATGCAGCCATAATTTAGCTTCATGTCCTTCACTGTGTTGACACATCATGAGCTCATATGTCTCTACATGAATGGAACCTTTTGGAAAGGGTATGACTCTGAGGTCCAGAGTCTGTTCTAGCTCCACCACTATTCCACTTCCCTGTGTCAAGCTCGCTTGCCTGATGCCCACCTGAATCATGTTATCCTAGATCTGCAGCTTGCATGGATCCTTTTGGACACTTCCTAGTGTCTACATGTATTGTTGCTCAAACTATTGCAACAACTCAGTGGTCATGTCTCTAACTTTGTCACCAATCTCATCAAGATCACCTTCCGTAAGCACCATCGGGTCAAGGTGTGTCTGCTTATCAAACTTATGATTTTTCCACTATCCACCTGTCTACTCCTACCCACGCCTCTTCAAAGTGAAAGGAGTGCTCTGCTCCTCACCACCGCCTCCTTTTGGTTTTGACAACTCTTTCTTGTCCATGTGCTGCGAAGCTGATTTTCCACCTTCTTTTGTATCCTATCATTCTTTCTCAACCTGTTCTTTGGCAACACGCTCTTTCTCTGCCCTTTCTTTCTCTGTAATTGCCTTAGCAACAAATTTTTCTTTTGCTCAACGAGAGAGATTGCTTGGCCTTCTCAGTAGCTTCCTTATGCTTCTGCGAAGAATAGCGCTCTGCACATTTTGGTGTTCCCACATCAAGCCCTGTCAGTTTGAGCAACTCTGCTAGACAATACCCCATGATCTCCTACACATCCATATTAGACACCAAAAAGGGCAACTTCTACCATATGTGCTTTGGTTCCTCCCATACTTTGATTAACACATTGTGGTAATCGGTCTTGAACTTTGCGTAGGCCGTTAATTGCTCGAACAAAATTGGGGACAACCTTAGCCTCTGATTGATAACCATTCAAAGGTCCATCTCCACCAAGATCCAAAAAAATTTTGATTCCTTGATTCTTGTCAGATCCTTTGTAGACCACTGTGATGTGAACCATGTTGCCTTGGGTGACTCTTCCTTGTGTGGGGGGAACTCACTATCCTCTGGCAACCTCCAAGCTATTAAAACAATATATAATAAAAGCCATGCATAATGGAACGACTTTCTCTCCTCCTAAGCTTCCTGACAGTTTGCAAGGAACTCCTTGCATAGATATTTTGCTTAGTTGTATTGCACCCCTTTCGTGCACTGGGCTACTAGTGACACTACTAGTGCCAGAACCTCATCCATGCGACACTTCCTTAGAATTTTGCGTGCAAGAATCTCGGAAACAAACTACACCAACTGGTCCTAAATAAAGTGGATAGAGTATCTGCGCAACTTCTTAACAAGCTCATACTCGGTCTTCATGTTATCTTCTAATTATTTTTCCTCACTTTTCCCTCCAAACTCCTTGGCAGGGTTTTCTCCTTTGTAAGGCAACTTCCTTATCCGATGGATTAACATGTCGGTAATTGGGATAGGTTCCTGAAGCCATAGACACCCATCATGAGCCAGCATGAGGAGCTTGTGCACATGCATTGTGTTGATATTTGATCGATGATAATGCGGCACATAGAGCATGTTGAGTAGCCTAGCCTATTCAACACCTTTGACCCACTTCATGGGCTCTAATCACGTAACCCCAATCTCTGTATAGTATATTTGGTCATATACTTGTTGGTCACCAAATATGGGAATGTCTCATGGTCCGTGAGGTCCCAATCTTCCATTTTTAATACTAGAATGCATGCTAATGTAGTACCTTCAAATTCCATATGTTTAGGCAATAGGGGTTTCTAAACTGTGAATTTCCTGGAATCCATGTCCTTGGTAACTTTGGTTCTTCCCTTCCACAGAGGGATATACTGTGGAAGCCATGAGATAAGCTCAACCTCTTCGGCATCCAATTCCTCTACACCTTGGTATTCCTCCTCTGTTAAATCAACCACTTTCCCCAACTATTTGTCTTTTTTTCTCCTTTTGTCACACCTCCGGATTCTTTCTTTGTGACATTCTCACTGTCATCGGCTTTCTCTGCTTTTATTTGGCAATAGATTTATTTTCTTTTACGGCAGATTTCTTCGGCCTCATCGACCTCGGTGTGGTATGCACAAGGATTGTCGCTTCCATACTTGAACTCCTCAGACCCGATGCGTTAGACACAACAGCTTCAGAACTTATGACTTTGATGGGGTTTGTAGCAAACATTCATTCAATGAATAGCTCTCAAGCTGCTGCTGTGTAGTTTGTAAAAGAGGGGTGTGTCACAAATTCTTCCCAGAACTCATGATTCATAAGCTTCAAACAAGAGAACTTCCAAACAACTCTCATAATGCAAAGTATTCTTCGGTGGACCAACACACATAATTTATAGGAAGTCTTGAATTCAAATTTGACCGTTCCCCCTAAATTCTGATAATAAATGCATCTTTGGCGCCAGATCTCCAAAGAGTTTTTCCATAAATAGCACCTACCCGCACCTCTTAACTAATGTTTGGCCATCAAATCATGAATACTAACCTCAATGACTACTTTTGGACTCATCTGCATAGCACCATCCTTCATGGGCATCTCCACCTGTCGCATCCATGTCATCCGTTGCGTAACCATTCTGCCATGTTTGTCACCTAGTTGGGCAGTGTAGTTTATAGTACTAGAATTCCTTGCAACTGCTTGGATTAATAATACTGTCTTGCTTCCATATAGTCATTGTGCATGGGCATGATCCCCTGTGTATAGCTTCAACTTACTTCAATTCACTTTTCCAAGAGAATGGTTTGCCATTCAGCTTCACGAGATGAACTGCGCCACCATCTGTGATCTCCTTAATAACATATGGGCCCAGGAATTGCATTTGAAACTTTTTTGGAAACTTCGTGAACTTGTTGTCATATGACAACACGAAATCATTTACCTTGAACGTGCACAACTTAATATGTTGGTCATGCCATGCCTTCTCAGGTTCCTTTCGCACTTGCTAGTGAAATCCTGGTCTTCTTCTAACTCCATAATCGCACAAGCTATTCTTTCAAAGTCTCAAGGTCTGCTAGCTCAGTCAAGGCTGCAATCCATAAACTTCGCACAATATACTCCATGGGCATTATTGCTTCAATTCTGTTAACCAATAGGAACGATGTTTTTCCTATCAACTTGTTGCAGGTCATCCTATAAGCCCATAACACGGCAGGTATGCGTAAGTCCCATTCATTCCTCTGCTCATTGCATACCTTTTCGAATGCGTGCTACAAAATTTTATTAAAAGATTCCACCATTCCATTCATCTATGGGTGATAGGTTCTACTCTTTTGATGATACACCTGACATTCTTCCAACATCACGCTAATCATTTCATTTAGGAAATGTGTACCCCTATCACTTATCAAAATCTTAGGAGAACCAAACCTTGTCAAGACATACTTGAATAGAAACTTCACAGCAGTGATTGTTGTACAATCCTTCAATGGCTTCACTTCCGCCCACCTAGTTAAATACTCAATTGTAGTAATGATATACTGTTGTCATCTTCTTTCTTGGTGGTTGTATGGGACCTAAAAGTGAATGGCCCATTTCTCAAATACCTGCAACAAAACTTGGGGATTTAAAGGCAATTCATCCCTTCATGAAGGTTGCCCCATCCTTTGCCAAGCATCAAATGCCTTACAATATGCCTTAGAATCCTTGTGTATTATTGAACTCCATAACCCAGTGTGCAATATCTTTTGTGTAATTGCCTTCCCTACATAGTGACCTCCTGCCAATCTTCCACGGGCTTCAGCTAGGATACTAGTGTGTTCAAACTTTAGAACATACCTTCACAATATCTCATCCACCCCCATCTTATATAAATGGCCTGCAATTACTGAAAAATCGCAGCGCGAACTACTAACGCCTTATTTTGTTGAGTGGAATAACAGTTCGAATTTGATCCCGTTGTTAAGAATTGAACAATATCAGAAAAATGATCCTTCGCAATGCGCACTACAAAGAGTTGCGCATCTGGTAGCCCTTCCTCCAAACTACTTGGTTCTTCTCCTATTTCAATCCTTGATTGATGGTTTGGGCTTGCATTCAACCTTCCAAGCTTCACAATCACCTCAAAGTCATACTCTTGTAATAATAGTAACCATCAACATATCTTCCCCCCCAACACAGGCTTATTGACGAGGTACTTCAGCGCAGAGTGATCTGTATACATTTTGAAATGTCCACCTAACAAGTAATGCCTAAACTTCTACAGTGCATAGACCATCGCCAGCCCTTCGTTCTCTATGGTGGAGTAATTCTTCTCGGCTTTGGATAACTTTCTTCTCACGAAAGCTATTGGATGATCAATCTCTCCCTCACCGGCATGTGTTAAAACTTATCCTAGCGCAATGCAGAAGGCATCAACATGCACATCAAACTCCTTTTTCCATTCTGGAAACACAAAAATGGGTGTTGTCACAAATTTGTGCTTTTAAGACATCCAAGCTACGATGATAATCTTCATCCCAAAAAAACATCACATCCTATTTTAACAATTTCTCCATTGGTGCAGTTGTCTGGGCATATGCCTTGATAAAATTCCTGTAGTACCCAGTGTGTCCCAATGTAGTGCGCAATTGTTTCACATTCCTAGGAGCTTCCAAATTCACAGTTACACTGAACTTTGTAGGGTCCACCATCAATCCTTGCTTACATACAACATGGCCAAGAAAAATCCTAAAAGGCACATAGAAGATACATTTCTCCAGGTTCAACATGATCTGATACCTTCGACACGTATCCAACATGAGGCATAGACTCGTAACATGGTGCATCACCACCCCAAACACAGTCCAATCATCAAAATATATCTCCAGGAATTTATGAATAAACTCCTTGAACACCATGATCACTACCCGGGAAAATATTGCAGGCACGTTCTTTAATCTGAATGGCATAACTCTATATTGGAAGCAACCCCACTCAGTCCCAAAGGTTCTTTTGCTGCGATCTTCTTGTGTTATCATTATTTGATGATATCCTGCAAAACCACCAGTAAACGATTACATCTCCTGTCTGCCAACATTCTCTAATACTTCATTAGTAAATGGTGCCAGAAACGGATCATGTACATAGGAATCATTCAACTTTCGCAGATCTATGCACATGCGGATCTTGCTCTTCTGTTTCTTTTCTTGGACAACCATTGGGCTTACCCAATCTGATTCTTCTACAGGCTTAATAATACGAGCTTCCAACATTTTATCTAGTTCTAGGCCCACCTTCTCCTTATATTTTGGACTCAGTCGATAAGGTCATTACTTAATAGGCTTCACATCCACTTTCAATGTGATCTTCATAACACCTAAATCTCCAACAATCCCCTTCAAGTCTAAAAACATCGTTGGGAACAAATATTGCTATTTGCACAACAACTCCGCTACCTTATCAATAGTATCTTCATGCCAATAGTTTTCTATCTTCGTAAACTTAGGTTCTTCTTCAAATCCAATGTTTACATGCTAGGTTTCCAAAGGCTTTGATATATTAGGTTTTCCACCTTTGGCCCTTTGACTTTGCCTTGTCCTTTAGTTTCAAGAATGGTAATATTTTGTGGATCATCCTCTTCTTTAGGAGTCACATTATAGCATTCCAGCACATGGCACAACTGTGTATTCTAATCTAGATGAGTCCATTCTACTAGTTCTTTCGGTGTTCTAAATATAGCTTCTTTAATTTATTGTAGTGCCTCATCAATGCTCTTAAACCCCTTGTTGAAGATGAAGGTTAATAGAAAACTCTCCCTTAAAACGTCCCATTCGGTCGCTCCATGGAAAATCTCTATTTCCAAATACCAATTCATTGCAACCTTATCTAACATATGGTAGAAGATATGCACCCATTTTGGTTGTGGTTCTATTCCACAGGCCTTAGTCGATCATCCTAAATGATCACACGGATCATCCTTCCCACTGAACTTTTTTGTCATTCTAGTATTAGCATAGCGAAACATTAACTTCATCATTCTTCTGTATTCTCTTCATCTAGCAAAGATGTCCTTGTGCGTGTCCCACCAATGACAGGTGTAGCACGTAGCACCAATTCTAGTGCCTGGAATCGATGTTCTTCCAGTACTTCCCTTTCAAATTCATCCAAAAATAGTTCCACATCAGTCAAACCATCACAATGTGGAAGATTTCTTACCTCAACTGAGACAAACCTTAGTGACTTGGTAATCATGTTGCAGCGAGTGTAGATACTTCATGCAGCCTATTCTTCCAGAGTACAAGCTCTTCATCTGAATTTGAGGCACATGAGCTATCCCTGTCCCACACATTTTGTCCATTGACTATAGGATTGACCCAATCCTCATCTCACGTTGTTATCTTATATATATAACCTAAGGCATCATCACTTTCTACATAGTCGTGCATTGGTTAAGTATAACACACTCCTTCTGCATGGTCTAACGGCACTATATCCTTGAGCGACTTCTTCTCAAAGGACATCTTCCATTTCTTGAAGTTGATTACGTCGTTCATATCAATAGCCCAGTCAATTCCTAACAACGTAGGGTATGGGTTACTATCATCCACTATCTCAATGAACTCAAAGTCATCTAACGCACTTGCACCCTCAATGCCCACCATTACACCATATAAGTGGCCCATTGGAATAATATTTTGTTGATTTCCCATGCGTAACTGAATAGGAGACCACTGCAGTGCAGGTCTCCCCATGTTTTCCCATGTATGCTTAGGCAAGACATTCACATCACACCCTAGATCCAAGCTTACATGGTTCATTTAATATTCACCTATCTGCGCAGTTAGCCTCATCTTGCACCCTGTTCGTGCCTTATGTTTACCAATCTTTCTAACTGTGCGCTACTTCATAGGTGTCTTTTCCTTATTGGCGCATTTGTTTATTAAGTCTTGCAATTCTTCGGATTCTTTCTAATCACCTAGAAGCTTCATACAAGTCTTAAGAAAGGTAGTGAGAATTGAAGGGTCTACTTCTTGCGTAAGATTAGTCTCTAGCAGTTTTTCCTAAATTCCTTAGGGGGAGGCCCCAACAAAGTTCTTCTCGGCTTCCATGAAAGTTTCTTTAGCTCGACTGAGATAAAAATCGAAATCCTTCTCAGTAGCCTTGCTCACCCATTCATCTTCCTCAAGGTGCTTACCTTTATTTTCACCAGTTGTCATGCCACTTCTCAATACAATATTTATGTTCTGATCCTCTTCATGGGGCTCAACCCTCATCATCTGAATGTTCTGCGTAGGCTGCTAGGGTTGCGCCTTCTTTTCTTTCATCTTTTCCATAAGGACTGGACATTCCTCTATGAAATGGTCAAACCATCAATAATACTGACACGAGGGATGCATGGGGTTTGTACAATCTCACACGAAGTGCCCTGCTTTGCCGCAATTATAGCAGATTACTTTCCCATGCCTTCAACCTCATTTAGCACCTCTTCCCTGTCCTTTTCCTTGGAATCCTCCACGTGCTACTCTTGCACCTTGATCCTGAGACCAGTTCTCTACCTAGATTCTATAGGTAGGGATTCTATCCACCATCAACTCATAACTCCTACAATGGCGTTCATCATGTCCTACATATTTACAGAAATTGCAAAATAACTATTGCGGGGTTTGTACAAACTTTTGCAATATATGGCAATTATCAGTAGCATGTTGTCCTATAACTTGAAAAATAGTGCACCATAGCGTAGCTCCCACACTTTTCCCAAAATTATGTTTTGGTTTCAGGGTTGAAACCCCCTATAATATAATTCTTAAATATTGGGCAATGGTCCTTATCATGTCCATGAATCTTACACTTCAGACACCATATCTCAACACGCATCTCTGACTGAGCTTCCCTTCCTTTCTTCAAGCTTTGCAACTCCAAATGTAGGCTTTCTAGCTACAAATGAATCTCTTTCACTCTAAGTTTTGTATCCTGACTAGGCAATGCATTGAGTCTCATCACGATCTTCAAGGCTTCTACTTGAATTTCTATTTTCTGTTGTGAAAAAGGTATTCTTAAATGTGGCAAGAGTGATACTATAAATGAGTCAGGATGCTGGGAATATGAGATTTGCATATTTGTCTATCTGATTAGGCATTTCAACCTTTGATCAAAGTCCTAAGTTGTCTCATCGACCATCGGTTGGATTTCCTTAAATTCAATCATTGACTGTGCCTCTGACTGCACCTCTGATTTAGGCTTATTGAACTCCTTGTTCAAAGCTAGTTGGGTATCTTCCAATGACGGGTTGGGGTTATTAGTGCAATACTTGATATACTAGGTTAATGCACGATCCTATAATGTTGTAACCAACTACGCTTTCTTAATATTATCATCCATAATATGTTGTGTTGTCCTAACAACATTTGTGACAAACCAAAACTATTCTGGATCTTTGGTCCCTGTTCCTTTAAAAATCAACATCTTCATCACGTTGGCCATGTTGAATGGTGGGGGTGGGAGTGGAGGTGGTGAAGGCATAGGTGTATGAGGCTGAGTTGGAGTTGGAGGTGGAGTGGATGGATGAGATATTCTCAGAATACCCTGTGTAATTAACTGAACCACACTTTGTGGCATAGCTATCATCATCCCTTCGTCATCACTTGAAGGGGGTTTAATGAGCTGACTATATTCTAGGCTAAATCCTCCATTTCTTCAAAATAATCTCCCACTCCACGTAGCCCCAAACATCAAGGTAACTACATAACCCTCTTTTCACATAACAACATTTTAATCCAAGTATTTTGTGAATTCAGATACTTACCTCATGGTCCTTTAAAAATTCTTCATTCTGCTTCACCATAGTTGATGTTCCTATCAATCGTGAAACAAGTCACAAAGATTCTCAATGTGTGATCAATCCAATAGTCCACAACCCATGTGATAATGATTTTTGATGTTTCTAGATGTTGCACAAGTTCATGAGTCCACATTATAGGGCCTTCAAGCCTCCATGTTCGTTGACTATTAGCTAATTTAGACAACCACTCATATAGTTCTTCAGGGAAGAAGCAGAAGAACACGTTGGTCTTATCTATGTAAAAAAAATCTCTGTAAACATTTCTCCTTGGATAATTTAGGGCTCCTGTTCTCTTGAGCCGCGCACGTATCCGATTTTCGATCAATCCAATTATCAAGCTCTTTCTTTGTAGGAAACCATTTATCACACATAGATCCCATTCCCGGCAACATAACCATTTGTTGACTTAAGGGGGCCTGACCCAAGTTCAGAGTTATTCGTGCCAACCAAAAAAACCCTAACTACTGGCCCATTTGGCAACAACCTGGGTAGCACAGGTTGTAGTCTCACCCGAAGCAGTATTGGGGGATGCTAGAACTAGGTTTTTGCATCCAAGGACATGTGATAAGTGGTTCTTAGGTTCCTATAGCTTAGATCTGCCTTGATGTACACCAATATCCTTCTAGGGCTCATTATTATAACTTGTTCAAACTGGCTTCAAACCTTCACGAAGATATACAATCAGTCTTTATGAACCTTAAACAAGAAAATTACCTACTTTTGCGCATCAATAAATAACCCTAGATCTAATTTCACACAGATCTATCCAATTCATTATAAAACATAGGAGAATCAACCCTTAACTTTGTGAACAAAAATAGTTACTTAAATCATGCAGAAATAAGATAAATTCAGTAGTTTCGTGTAGTATTTGTTTAGTCAATTTAGTGTGTCCTAGATTGCTACATTAATTACCAATCCAGGATTCGTAAGCTGATGAAGTGTGGCGCACTATATGTGCAAGACAACCTCTTTCTTACTTTTTGTCATTTTTGATTTTTATTTTGTTTTGGGGGTTTTTATCTTGGTTTGTCTCCTAATGCGAATGATAATCCTATTCCTAAGTTTAAGAATACTTTAGAAGGCAAGTTTGGATATAGATTTTAAGGCAATTATGTTCTCTATAATGAGTTCCCAAACTTAACACTTCAGAAGGTCTTAAAACATGCTAGTGATGAAATTAATACTTGAACAAAAATGAAAATATGCTACTATTCAAATCAAACAAATAATGAACCACTGATCATGAAACCGCTATCTCTGCTACTTATCTAAGTATAGAAAGAAAAATGGGTTAAGCTATTGCATTCAACAAATCAAACTAATCAATTCACATCATTCATATTCTGAGAGCTCGCCAGGTAGTCTAAGCTATGGCTTTAGGAGATAACATCAATGATATGAGCAAGTTGATATATAATTGTAGAAAAGTAAAACTAAAATCAAATCACATCAGTCATAGTCTGAGAGCTCGCTAGGTAGTCTAAGCTATGGCTTTAGGAGATAACATCCATGATATGAGAAAGTTGATATCTAATTGCAGAAAGTTAAAACTAATATTAATTCACATCATTCATAGTCCGAGAGCTCGCCAGGTAGTCTAAGCTATGGCTTTAGGAGATACCGTCAATGATATGAGCAAGTTGATATCTAATTGCAGAAAAGTAAAACTAAAATCAAATCACATCATTCATAGTCCGAGATCTCGCCAGGTAGTCTAAGCTATGGCTTTAGGAGATAACTTCAATGATATGAGCAAGTTTATATCTAATTGCAGAAAGGTAAAACTAAAATAAATTCACATCATTCATAGTCCGAGAGCTCGCCAAGTAGTCTAAGCTATGGCTTTAGGAGATAATGTCAATGATATGAGCAAGTTGATATCTAATTGTAGAAAAGTAAAACTAAAATCAAATCACATCATTCATAGTCCGAGAGCTCGCCAAGTAGTCTAAGCTACAGCTTTAGGAGATAATGTCAATGATATGAGCAAGTTGATATCTAATTGCAGAAAAGTAAAACTAAAATCAAATCACATCATTCATAGTCCAAGAGCTCGCCAGGTAGTCTAAGCTATGGCTTTAGGAGATAACTTCAATGATATGAGCAATCTGATATTTAAACCAACTAATAAAGTAAGTAAATAAAACTGAAATCAAAACATACTTGGAATTAAAAGACTAAGAAAAGAAAAGTCAGCAGAGAGACTAATTCCATATCACTAGTTATTGCAAAGATGGTATGAAAAATGCCCGGGCCTACTCTATCCTAAAACACACACACAGTGATCAGTGTTATCAACAATATATAGAGCTGAAAGATCATGTACAAAATGAAATTTTAATACCATAGCAAATGAAATACGCACAGGTGGATAACTTATGAAATATATGCAATGGAAATGAGAAAACAATGCATAAAAACTTTACAGCAAATAGGAAAATGAAACCTCAGTGTGCAGGGGCCCTCTGCACAACCTCGATCAACAGGCTACCAGTCAAGAATTATGCTCATGCAATCATGTAGAAACAGAGTCTTCTTTTATATTTCAAAAGACAGTTTACAGCAACAAGACTAGTGTCATGGCATGGTAAACTTTAACAGCAAAATTACATCAACAACAGACAAACTCTATGCATGTAGAAATTTGTTATTTATAACAAAAAATTCATAATTGTTTTCCTATGAGACACCGTTAACTGAGGACACGTAAAAGGGACAGCGTCCGTAAACTTAGTATCCTAGTTGCCGAGATTATTCAAACTAGCAAGAGTGGCTGTTGGATTCACATCGTGGGTGACGCAGGCATAAACCCGCCAAACCCAGAATCAATTTCTCTGTGCATATAAAAATTCACTTCTCATTTATATTCCAACCGCACGCCAAGTAATCGACTTACTGGCAGTTTCAACTCGTAACTAAATCCTGTTCCACACTTTCTAATTCTAGTAAGATTCCCATCTGGGCAAATCATAATAATATAAAAATTTCTATTAATCAATACCCAGAATTTAACATACCTCGTTATCTCTGTAAATTTATAATTCACTTTCCACCTTATTCAGATTCCGTCACACATCGATTTTCACTTTACCAAAATCGAATGTTCATAATAATTGATCCATGTACTTACCATTCTGTCACTACACTTTGTGAATCCATATCACCATGTCTTGGACCTCACGCAGTCTAGAAGAAGCTCCTTTCGATTTCAATCAACGCTAAATTTCGCCCCAACCTTCTTATACGCAGAATACTTATATAGAGATCCTTCAATTGACTACTGTCACGATGCCTTCATTCGGTCTCACCCAATATCCTACATGTGATATTCCATTACATAACTCAGATTTCATTATAAGCCGAATAACATTAAACATGACTTACTAGCACATCACCTTTATTATGCATCTGCCTCTGCGCCTGAACATGACATACATTATAATTTCGTTCCAACTTCAGTCACCCGATTCAGCTCAAATCAATTTGCAAATCGCAATTCCAATGCATTCTCCAATCATCGGCAGCTTTCATGGCGTCGATACGATCAATCACCACAGTTCCGATCCGATTCAATCGGAATCGGGAATCAACATTGATAATAATCAGAAGTCTGAACTTGCAGATTCAGTTCCCATAACTCTGATCCGATTAATCGGGGATCACCAATCGGATCGCAAGGTGTTTCACTTTCACCGCCCAAACTTCCGATCCGATCCAAATCGGAAGTCACCATTCAATGTAACTTGACATCATGCCAATCGGCGGTCACAACAAATGAATGCCGACAGTCAATAATTCATAGCTCCGATTCGATTGATCAGAGATCGGATCATCACCATAGTTTTAATAACCGTCGATACAGATTTTGGACCCAATTCACTCCGAAACTTAAATATAATGTAAGTTCATTACGATCACCCAGATTTATAATGCCTTTTTAAATAGTTTCACTGTAAAAACAAACCTTTCCATTTCACTAAATTCACATGCCGATTTGCCTCAATCCTAAGAATCCTCACAATTTCAAACATACACAGGTCATTCACTCATTCAAACAACTTCACAAAAATTATAACTCCACTCGAGGCGCATCAAACAAAGAGACACATGAATTCTGTTCAGAATTTCTATGGAGTCATTTTACACAATTACGATCTGAATTTCGAACCCGGTGCAATTCAATTTAATTCAACTCCGCTCAAAGCTCTAATACGAGTTTATTTCACACTTTATTTCTTGTTAAATAACTGTCTGGCATGCAGGCTCACTACTTCATATTTGTTTCAACACAACGCTCTTTGCAATTAAATAAAACGCAAACACAACCAATTCAACAATTTCAAAGAAAAGCCAATGCATAATCCGTCCATTATTCTCATCCATAGACTCACATAATGTGAAAGTTATTCATAAACAAAGTCTTTGCTATTACCCAATTACATAACAGAAATGACTTCCATTACAATAACAGACAGTCTACCTATTCTTCTGAGCTTTTCACTCCACACTCAAGGACTAAACACACAAAGTATATCTCTTCACCTCTTGCCTGAACGACCTTTTTACCATGAGCTAATTCAACGAAATCTTATAAATATGGAAGTTTAACAACAATTGCCTATCTATTTGCTCTTGTGCACATCTATTTTAACAAATCTTATCACTAATCTAAATAAGGCAACTACACACTTATTACAATAACAAATTATTTGAGAAGTTTATCCTTCTCGGTAATCTTCAAATTTGACTAACAGCCAATGAATTTTATTGTGATTAGCCACAACATGTGGACAATCCTCCACATTGCTGGCTAATGCTGATGCTCCTACATCAGATTCCCAAAGTTTAAATTAACCATGATCTCCTGATCATGCACTTCTATTCTGTGTCCTCCTGGATCCCATATTCGGTTTGATAGTTTGTCCTTAGTTACTGTTGTTGTTTGTCCCTTAAGTCTTCTGCCTTTGTGCTGTAATTCCTCACTATCCGTTGCTGTCCTTTTCACATATTTCGCTGCTGGTTTGCTCACTCTAATTTGAAATTTTTCATTCCCTTCACCTGTACCATTTCTTCCAACCAATCTTCCTTCCATATACATTTCTGAAATGTACAAATTCTTTTTCCTAGGTTCTTCTTCTGGTTTCTCATTCATGACTTCGTCATTTCTTGCTTCAAATTCCAGCATACCTTCCATTAATCCAATCTGTTCTTCTTGGTTCAAATCGACTTCACACTGCCCTTTCCCTGCATATAAATCTTCATCAAAATTAATCAACTCAATAAACACAAATGCTTTACCTGTCTTCCTCATCAAAAGATTCGAATTATACAAATCTGCCATCTCATCTGGAAGTTCTCTCAAATTGTACCATCTTTACTAACTGCATTGTCCGCAATATCTGTCTTTAATCCTCCTTCACTCTGGCTTGCTTCAAGATCAATGATCTTCAATAATTCAGTGTATCCTTTGAATTCAAAAATTCTTTTGCCATCCTCCTTATTCTGCATATGACTATGAGTAGTCATTTCTTCAACAGTCTTTAATAGTTGTTTGTCTTTCCTCAAGTCAATATGACCTACAAACACAAAACAATCCTCAGTTTTTAAAATACAATACCTTCCATTTTCCTTTGATGCTTCAAGCACCAATCCTCCATCATAGATCTTTTGGATTCCAGCGGATCCTTCTTGCGGTGACTTCAAATCAATATGAATTTGTTATAGTTTCCTGAACTCATTCATCAATGTGCCATTCAACCTCTGTTGCAATAGCTTCCATTTCACCCTTTTCTTCAGTCTCCATCTGTATCTTCGATTTTTACTTGTCTTTCTTTGTACTGCTAGACCAATTTCTGGTTCTTCATTCTGCTGCTAGCTTCTATACTCCTGCAATTTATTGCCTTCCTTAAATTCATTCTCATGTAGCTGATCATTCCTTCCAAATTTCAGGTTACTTCCACCTTCGTCTTGCTGAGTTAATATTTTTGTCTATTTTATGCCTTTGAGGACATAACCTCCTTCCTGCTTCTGATCTTTCATCTCACCTTCATATAGTTGCTGCTCAATTTCTCTGATTTTAGCATCATATTTATTAATGCTATCTTCTGCATCTTTTCCTCCATCAGGTTCTGTAAGCTTTGTTTCTCCTTTGGGTTCCACGAGTAATCTTTCCAAGAATTCTATCTCCTTGTGAAATCTCTCCAGCAGATCATCACAATTTTTCTTCTCAGCTTCATTCTTTTCTTGGCAATCCTCCTGAGTTGACCTGTTTTCTACATCATCATATTGCAAGCATATTTCATTAATTCCATTAAACAAATTCATTGGTTTACCTTTTTGTAGTCCCACTATGGAATTGTCTTTAGACTGCTGGTCTATATCAACCTCATCTGACTGTTTCATACCAAACAGGATTTCACCTATGAACTCCTTCTGTTGCAAATGATCAGCATCTTCTTCATCTAAAAAGGATTCTTCATCATACTTTACCTCAAGAGCTTCATTCTTGGTTGTGAAAATTTCAATCAACTGTCCATCATCCTCTGCATATCCTGCAAACATACACAAACTGTAAGAATCAAAATCACGAGGTTGCATTGCCTCATCTACTTCCTTTGTCAACATACCTTCGAATTGTCCTGAACTCTGCCAATAGTCCATGAGATCTTCAGCTGATCTCTCATTATCCTCTTCTCCTAACATCTCACCCTGTTCTGGTCTGCAAATGGAAACTTTCATTTCTACTTCTGCTTCTTTAAATTTCTCTGATTCCTCTTGAGAACTCAATATCTGCTCAATCTTTCTCAATTCTTCTACTATCTCTGAATTCACTTGCTGATTTCTCCTTTCTCGTAGCCTTGGCCACTTTACTCTTTTCCTCGTGGTCCAAACACTTTTCTGCAGCATCTTCATTAACATTCCAATCTGGAAATCTATCTCATCTTTCTCTCGGTCAAACTCTTCTTGACTCATCTTCATGCCACTTGCTTTGGCATCTTCCTTTCTGCTGTGGCTTATTTTTGAACTTCTACTATGACTATCTGTAGTCATTTTCTGCTCCTCTCTTTCCATGAGCTCCTCGCACCTCTGCAACAAGCCTCTGTAACAGTAAATCCTCTTTACTGCAATCTTACCTCACCAAGCTCTCCTCACTCAGTCTTTTGGTAAGCACGATTCCCTATCTGGAATCTTCTCTCTAAGCAACACCTTTGCTCTCTCTAGGCTTCTGCAATCTCATTCTCTCTTTCGAAGACACTTCAATTGTCCTCTATGTCCAATCTCTTATTGGATTCTACAGGTTCACTGCCACTTTTGCTTTTAAGAATGCATCTGGTTCTTGTTTCACAGCTTCTCTTGATTTATATTGCTGTCGTCTTCACTCTTTCTGATGTTGTCACCTGTGTTTTGAATGGATTTTCACACTGTTGTAATATGTTACTAAACTCCATTCAGGAAAACAAACTTATTCAATTTCAACAGAGCCAAGCTCTGATACCAAAAATTGAAGAAGGCATAAACCCGCCAAACCCAGAATCAATTTCTCTGTGCATATAAAAATTCACTTCTCATTTATATTCCAACCGCACGTCAAGTAATCCACTTACTGGCAGTTTCAACTCGTAACTAAATCCTGCTCCACACTTTCTAATTCTAGTAAGATTCCCATCTGGGCAAATCATAATAATATGAAAATTTCTATTAATCAATACCCATAATTTAACATACCTCATTATCTCTACAAATTTATAATTCACTTTCCACCTTATTCAGATTCCGTCACACATCGATTTTCACTTTATCAAAATCGAATGTTCATAATAATTGATCCATGCACTTACCATTCCGTCACTACACTTTGTGAATCCATATCACTATGTCTTGGACCTCACGCAGTCTAGAAGAAGCTCCTTTCGATTTCAATCAACACTAAATTTCACCCCAACCTTCTTATATGCAGAATACTTATATAGAGATCCTTCAATTGACTGCTGTCACGGCGCCTTCATTCGGTCTCACCCAATATCCTACGTGTGATCTTCCATTGCATAACTCAGATTTCATTATAAGCTGAATAACATTAAACATGACTTACTAGCACATCACCTTTATTATGCATCTGCCTCTACGCCTGAACATGACATACATTATAATTTCGTTCCAACTTCAGTCACCTGATTCATCTCAAATCAATTTGCAAATCGCAATTCCAATGCATTCTCCAATCATCGGCAGCTTTCATGGCGTCGATACGATCAATCACCACAGTTCTGATCCGATTCAATCGGAATCGGGAATCGACATTGGTAATAATCAGAAGTCTGAACTTGTGTATTCAGTTCCCATAACTCCGATCCGATTAATCGAGGATCACCAATCGGATCTTTTGCAAGGTGTTTCACTTTCACCGCCCAAACTTCCGATCCGATCCAAATCGAAAGTCACCATTCACTGTAACTTGACATGATGCCAATCGGCAGTCACGAAAAATGAATGCCGACAGTCAATAATTCATAGCTCCGATCCGATTGACCGGAGATCGGATCATCACCATAGTTTTAATAACCACCGATACAGGTTTCAGACCCAATTCACTCTGAAACTTAAATATAATGTAAG
This sequence comes from Pinus taeda, assembly GCA_000404065.3. Lineage (NCBI taxonomy): Eukaryota > Viridiplantae > Streptophyta > Pinopsida > Pinales > Pinaceae > Pinus > Pinus taeda. The sequence continues at coordinate 336,941 of APFE031602767.1, forward strand.
TTCATTACGATCACCCAGATTTATAATGCCTTTTTAAATAGTTTCACTGTAAAAACAAACCTTTCCATTTCACTAAATTCACACGCCGATTTTCCTCAATCCCAAGAATCCTCACAATTTCAAACATACACAGGTCATTCACTCATTTAAACAACTTCACAAAAATTATAACTCCACTCCAGGTGCATCAAACAAAGAGACACACGAATTCTGTTGAGAATTTTTGTGGAGTCGTTTTACACAATTACGATCTGAATTTCGAACCCGGCGCAATTCAATTTAATTCAACTCCGATCAAAGCTCTAATACGAGTTTATTTCACACTTTATTTCTTGTTCAATAACTGTCTGGCGTGTAGGCTCACTACTTCATATTTGTTTCAACACAATGCTCTTTGCAATTAAATAAAACGCAAACACAACCAATTCAACAATTTCAAAGAAAAGCCAATGCATAATCCTTCCATTATTCTCATCCATAGACTCACATAATGTGAAAGTTATTCATAAACAAAGTCTTTGCTATTACCCAATTACATAACAGAAATGACTTCCATTACAATAACAGACAGTCTACCTATTCTTCTGAGCTTTTCGCTCCACACTCAAGGACTACACACACAAAGTATATCTCTTCACCTCTTGCCTGACCGACCTTTTTACCATGAGCTAATTCAACGAAATCTTCTAAATCTGGAAGTTTAACAACAATCACCTATCTATTTGCTCTTGTGCACATCTATTTTAACAAATCTTATCACTAATCTAAATAAGGAAACTACACACTTATTACAATAACAAATTATTTGAGAAGTTTATCCTTCTCGGTAATCTTCAAATTTGACTAACAGATATGAATTTTACTGTGATTAGCCACAACATGTGGACAATCCTCCACATTGTTGGCTAATGTTGATGCTCCTGCATCAGTGGGGCAGTCTACAGGTGGAAACATGACCCCAGGGATCTAGGAACGACCACGAATCCTTCAGAATCCTTCACGTGTTTAAAAACAGAGTCCGACTACTGTAGGACTCCTACGTTGGACCACCATTTGACCACCGTTGACCACGAGTTTCCTTAATGCATCCGGCTAAACCAATAGGACCTGATCCATGTCCAGGTCATTTCTAACTTGCCCACGTGCCTTGTTCTTCTTGATGACACCTGCAACCTGGAGTTTAACAAAAACAATTGTGGAAAGTTGAATCAGTTGTGGAAAGTGGCAACATTCTGTAGATCATGAGAAAAATCTACTTCAAACAAAAAACACAAAAACATAGTTAGAAAACCATTTAAATGCTCTTTTAGAATCAATATGAAATGATTTTTGATAGCTTATGAGGTCTAGGTGAGGGGAAAAAGTCTAAGAAAGTGTGTAGGAGATATGCAAGTTCAGGGCTCAACAGTATTCATACATTATTTCTTGAAAACATATCATTGAGCGACAAAATATAACATAAACAAAATCAACAAAGATGCACAATAATTCTTCAAAAACAATCTTTATTGATCTTCAATGTTTAGATTACAGACTCTTCTACCCTGCACACTCAACTATAGGGGTCCACGCACTCAGCTGTAGGATCCTTCCCCTTCTTGCCTAAGTACAGGAATCAGAGCCTACCTGCCTTAGTACTCACCCAAAACAGTCTCTATCTGTCCTTAGCTTACTTACTTACTTCCTCTAGCTCGCTATGAATAAAATATTTATAGCATTCTCAATATAATACCATGGTCTGCAGACGATGGGTGAGTCTCAAAACCGACCTATTTACTTATCCAAACAAGGAGCTAAGACCCCTTTGACTCCTATCTACCTGTGCACTCTGCATCCACATTTCATGGAGACTTTACATATTTTACAAAAAAATATAGAAAAAATTGGGTTATCTAACCCCAAAACAGACCCTTTGGAACTTATCCCAATAGGGAGATAACAACTTCCTTCAATCCCCATTAAAAAAAAAGGTATTTTCAAGACTTATGTTGTTTATTTGTGTCACTACTCTTGTCTAGATTTATTTTTATAGATCATTGATTATTCTTCTTGCATGAATATTTGAATGATTTTTTCACTAACTTCTTGATGAGGATGCGATCAAGAACAAATATGATCCGGATTTAAACAGGAACGCAACAAATGACAGATATAACAATAAATACAAAGATGTAGTAGAAATAACACTTCACTTCATTAACATCAAATATTGAAATATGTTTACAAACGGAATGGAAATAAGACTAGCTCAGATGATGGTAGCTTATCTCTGAGAAGAGGCATGGCTACTACATGCCTCTGAAGTGTGTTACAATGAGGCTCAAAGGCCTATTTATTTTTGCAAAACAATGGAAAACCCTAAACATCCAAAAACCTAACCCAAGGAGATGAAGCGCCAAACTATGGGCTTCGTTTGTTTAAATTGGTACGTCAACTTCCCGGGGTCATAACATTGGCATACAATCTCCATTTGATGCACAAAATATCTCATTAGAAAAATCTATCCAAGGAATGCAACTTTAGGGCCTCAAAATGGCTCAGAAGTTCAAGACCCGAAAAACTGCCAAAAATGGTAAATTGTGCTACAAATAAGGAAACTAAAAAGCTGAAAGAAACAATAGTGGGGGTCCAAGTGGAATAGTTGGGTGGCCACCAATATCCGCTTGGATCATTCTTCCTCCCTTAGGAAGCAATGGTCCCCATTGCGTTGAGTTCCTCCATGAGATGAGGAAAGTTTTGCTGAACTTGGTCCTTGGTGAGCCACTTGCCATGGTGAAGGAGTTGGCCTACTTTGACAAATCGATATAGTTGGATCCTTTTTTGTTGGGTGTTCTTGATCTGAGTGTCCATGATCAGATTAGTTGTGGCCTGTTCCATGAAATGTGGTTTAACTCTGTAGGTGTGAGCTGTTCTGCAATGTCTGACGTGTCTAGCAATGGTGGGAAGTATGCTCAAAGTGGGTCCACATTGAACACTGGGTGTAGGCCATGGAATGGGGGAACAAAGAGCTCAAATGCATTGTCTCCCGCAACCTTGGTAATGGTGTAAGGAGAATATCATAGTGGTTTGAGTTTCCGATAGGCTCCGGTAAGGTGTTCCTTTTGCAAATGTAACCAAACTTTGTCACACACATGAAACTTGTGTTGCACCCGATGTTGATCATGTCACTGCTTGTACTTGGCATTTGATTTCTCCATAATGTCATGGAACTTCTTGCGGATATGTTGGATGTGCTCAATGAAGCTATTGGCCTTATTAGTTTCAGACTGGACATCAGTCGAATTTGTTGGCTACTCGAATTGTTTATTGATTAAACAGTCGAGTACTACATTAATTTGTCAACCCGGGAAAGTCATTTTGTTTCAAAGGTGACCTCGTACTGTATGCACTTTAATTTCAAAAGCATTAAAAGCTGTAGTACAAACAAATATAATTCCTATCAAACGCTTACTCTGCGTTACAGCAGTCTTAAACTATTGCAGAAATGAAATGAAATTGAGTAAAGGTAACAAATCTGCAGAAAAATGATGGTTGTTTGTAACAGAGGACTAGGACCCTGTCCTCAGAATAAGGACGTCCAGCACCTACCTCTGTGACCAGTCACCAATACACACCGAAAATCCTATTCACCAGTGACACACTTCTCACAGCGCCAATCGATTAAAGGAACAACGTATCAGCAAAAAGGAAATATCAGAAGCAAGGCTAAGCATGTACAGAAATAACACACACACTTAACAGGAAAGAAATGGGTGAATCTTGTGAAGAAGGTGGGCCCTATCCCTCTCACAAGATTCCCCTGCACACAAATACTAAGTTAAAATGCTCAGAACAATGCTTTATTCATTTTCCAAGAGTTCAATTACAACAGAGGTTTTGACCTTCAGCACTACAATATTCCTGTGTCACATGCTAGCTTTCAACTGTAGATGTCTCCTCTTTATAGAGGAGACATCTATTACAATAGATTGTCATTTAGTTTAATTCTTCTGTACAAAAATAGGAAATTAATTCTTGTTACAGCATACTGTTACAACAATGTATATCTTTGTCGTCCTTTGTTAATCGGATCCTTCTGTTGTTGCAAACTTGGTAGTCTTCGTCTATCTCCTCGGGGTCCTTGTTCTATCCTTGGTTATTCTGCTGTTTTTGTTGATTTGGTAAATATTAACCGTTCCTTAAAGCACTTCATGTTGTTCCTGGTGTTCCCGCATCTCTGAATAAATTCGCTGATCGTGCTTTATCATCATTGGCCAAGTATAGTCTTGCCAGCTTCAGACGGTTACCGTTTCATCTTTTGCAAATTAAGACTTTTCCTGCTTTAGTCAGTTGCTGCTTCTGGTGTTGCAACAACTGCACAGTTGCTGTTTCTGGTGTTGCAACAACTGTGAATTATGATTCTGTGGACTTTGAACAGTTCCAATCAATTGTCAGCGACTTAGCCAATTTCCAAAGATTAATTTTAAAGATAACATGAATATGTGTTGAATAATTAAACATATAGCAAATGAGGAGAGTTACTTCATACCTTGGGATGATGAGGTCAAAAGTGATATCAAGGGTTTCTATTTATAGGCTAAAAAGGGCAATATCATAACAAAATGTAGGGTAAAAAGTAGACAATACAGAGTCCTAACATCCCCCCCAACTGAAAGGGTTGCATGTCCTCAGGCAACGTTTATTCTGAATCTGAGTCGGAGAACTAGGATGAACAGTGTAAGTTGCTGATACAGTAGCTCGAGAAGGCTTTATCCGACCTGCTTCTGAATCCCTGAACATTCTGTATTTGCTGCCATACTGCTACCTCCTCCTTTTTGGTCAGTTTATAATGAGCCTTATATTGCTGACCAGGTAACCATAAAAGAGGGAAATGAAAATGGTAGCCGATCCACTTCTCATCACAGTTTTCCATACATTTAACATAATAAGGTATGCGTGAAATCGCTACCTGGAGATTGAGGGGATTGTAGGGATGGTATTCCTGTCTTTCTCTGGGACAATGTTCCCAGAATAACTTGTTTGCTTCAACGGCCAGTGCCCCTTTTGTTTTTACATAATGCTGACAATCCTGCAAGACCGCTGCCTGTAGCTTCTTTATATGGTCAGCGAATTCTAGATTACTTACATAATTCCGATGTTGTGCAATAAGGTAGTTGGATTGTGTGGTTCATTTCGAATCCAAAGGAGGAAGTTGTGCTCATTATCTTCTACTGACATATAGGCATTTTTCCAAGTTAATTGATTAGCTAGAAAAGAGATGAAGGCTCTTATTTGAATATCACCAACAATAGGAAGTATATTCATCGCTCTATCTTCAGGCATAGCCTCATTGTGAAGATAGAGTTCACAAAACAAATTTTGATCATTATGTGGTGCTTCTTTGAATGTTTCAATAAACTGGTCAGGTGTATTAACTTGGTATGGTCTTCCATCTCTAATTGCTTTTATTTGCAAGAACGCCAATTCTCTCAAGAATACTGCATAGTTGAAAGAGGGTTTTCTTGTAGCCAATATCCTCTAAACCAGATCGAAGGCACGGGATAGCCTAGTTTTTACCTCCTTATTTTCTTTATGTTAGTCTCTATATTGTTCCAGTGCATCCCAAGTTCTGTATGCATAGCTGAACCAGATTGACTTCTATTGTTGGAATGCCTTCCCTTGTGAAAGCTCATATTCTATTCTCCATGTGTCCTTTAGTTGTTGAAAACTAGAGGTCTTCATGTAAACATCACTGACAGAAGGATTTTCAGTCTGTGCATAGGCATCCTTGACACAGTGGAGTCCAGTGAGTTCAGTCTGTGTATAAGTGTCACTAACACAGTGGAGTTCAGTGACTTCAGTCTGTGCATAAGCGTTACTAAAGGATCTCTCCTCTGCAGCAGTTTGGGTGGCACGCGGTGGTTCTATGTCTTCCTCCACAACTCTTAGGAAACCTACTGATTCTTGTGTAACAACAGGTTGTTCTTTCTCTACTCCTGCAGCTCCTCTTGGTTCTTGTGTGACAACAGGCTGCCCTATTTCTTCTTTTACAATTTTTAGAAAACCTGTTGGTTCTTATGTGACAGCGGGTTGTTCTTTCTCTGCTCTTGCAGCTCCTGCTGGTTCTTGTGTGACAGCAGGTTGTTGCATTTCTTCTGTTGCCCTTCCTGCTAGTTCTTGTGTGACAGCAGGTTGTTGCATTTCTTTTTCTGCCCTTCCTACTGGTTCTTGTGTGACAGCAGGTTGTTCTGTTTTGACTACAACAGCAGGTTGCTCTGTTTTGATTTCAGCAGCAAGGGGTTGTGGATTAGCTTCAGTCATTGGGACCTAGACTACCTTATATCCTACTTGAGTGTACAGTTCACCACACTCACTGCACATGTACTCATTGTATTGACTCTTTTCTGTTACAGACGCTACTTGTGCTAAGAAGTGGAGATTATATTCATTTTGGTAGGCTTCCTTAACCATTATTATCTCCTGCTAATAATCCTTAATTTGAGATTTTAAAAACTCAATATCTTCCTGCAGGGAGGCTATGGTAGGCGGGGCTTGCGTATCTGCAGGCTCTAATGGAGGAAGGGGTTGTTGTTCTGCGTCCATTTGGTCATTTTCATCCCCAACAGGTGGTTCTTGTGTGTCACCTGTTGGGTCAGTGGCTGGTTCTTGTGTAGCAGTCACTTGCCCAATATCATCTTGGGTGTCTATTTTAGATTTTTCGGTAGGTGGTTCTTGTGTATCAGCTGCCTCAGAAAATGCTGTCACAAATTTGTCAACGCTCTGCATCTTAGCCCCAGAGGGTGAGGAAAGGGACTGTTTTGGAATGATTGGAATATGGGGTGTTAGGGTAATAGGTGGAGAACTGGGGATCACAGGGCTGGTAAGTTTAGCTGATGCAGTTGACCATTTTCTCTGCCTCTTTAAGGAGGCAGGAAAATCAATAATTTTTATTTTTCGGTCACTTTCCTTTACGCTGGGGGGACTATCAGGAATAGCAGCTGCTTTGATCGACGCCCTGGTTCTTCTCCTTTTTGGTGGAGTTTTAGTTTTCTGCTGCTTTTTCCTTTTAAGAGAAATGATGGGGGTATTATCATCAGAGTCATCAGTGGGAATATGAAGCATGGGGGTAGATGGTTGAGCTTCATTGGGGGATGGGGTCCTCTGCAGGGGTGTTTCTGCTGCTAATTGCTGAGGAATTTCTTGGGGTATTTGCTCTGGCTGTTGGGGAGCTTCCTGGGGTATTTGTTCTGGATATTGGGGAACTTCCTGGGGTATTTGTTCTCGCTGTTGGGGAACTTCCTCCTCTTGCTAAGGATCTTCTTCTATTTGCTGGGGAGGATTAATGACAGGGGGTGGGTGGATTAGAGCAAAGCCTCTATTTATTAAGAGTTGGGCTAACCGGTGGTGTTTGAGGGAAAGGGCTAGGTGCTTCGCTTTTTCAGCATAATGTGACATGTTTTTCAGACAACCCAATAGATAATAGGGCATGTTTATCAACTGTCGATGTCTCAAATGATTTAGCAAGACGAAGTTGTGTTGGTAAATTACCTGGTAACGACCTTCGCAAGTTAAATACTACTTGACAAACTCCGCAACCTTTGGCCATGGTGGAGGCAGTGACTGAAGAGCGACCCCTCTGCCTTTAGCTTCTATGTGTTCGCCTGGTCGAAAGAAGCCTTGTTGCGCATTCAAAATCACATGTTTCCTGCTGAACCAGCGTATACCGTTAGTTGGTAGCCCAGAGACTTGGGCTACATCTTCCTCTGTTACCGGAATACATACTCCCTGGATTGTAGAAAATCCTTCTCTTAAATTGCATGCGAACTCCAACACCTGTTGTGTGTTGAAATCTGGGAGTCTTCTAAAGTAGTCTACCCACCCTGCTTGCAGGAAAATTTGATAAACCTCGGGGTAGAGTTCTAGTAGCACTGTTGTGCCAGGTTCATATGTGATCAGATTTCCCCCCATAGCTGTTGATCCGGCGAACAATACACGATACAGAGCCTAGTTTCCGAGTTTGAAATAGAGCAAACCGTTACAAATGAGGATATGCCATGGTAAGGTGAGTTTTAGATATTACCGTGAGGAGTAAGGGTGGTGGCGATTAACGTGTTATGGAATAATTGTGATATTTTGGTAATCCCCCCCAAATCTACGGCTGAATGATTTGATTGGAAGTATAATGATTTCGGCAGTCGTATCACATCTCTGCATTAACTATAAATTAATATTCACACTTAAACATGCGTACCTTTACTTTTACCTTTAGTCACACGCAAAAAATATTATCTTGTCTTTTTCTAGCTTAATCATAATTTGAACGGGTTTTTAATTGTGAAAACACAAGCGATCTGACTGGAAGTAGCAGTGACGACGTGTACTTATTAGAGTTCTTGGTTGGTCCCTTCAATGCAACGGAATATGTTCCATCAGGATGATAATTCGTTAAGTGTTGGGATTGTTATTGGAGTGCTGAAAAGTGATATTTTGCCGGAACATAAGCTCCTGTGTTAGCCATGAGAAGTGGTGTTACGGCAACGGAGAAATGATATTGTATTGACGGAAAGTGGTGTTGCAACAACAGGGAATGACGGAAAGTGGTGTTGCAGCAGCAGGAAATGACGGAAAGTGGTGTTGCAGCAACGGGGAATGATGGAAAGTGGCGTTGCAGCAACGGGGAATGACAGAAAGTGGTGTTGCAGCAACGGGGAATGACATTGCATTAACAGAAAATGGTGTTGCAGCAACGGGGAATGACGGAAAGTGGTTTTGCAGCAACGGGGAATGACGGAAAGTGGTGTTGCAGCAACGGGGAAATGACATTGCATTAACAGAAAATGGTGTTTCAGCAACAGGAAATGATGTAAAACTTGACTTATGGTTCAAAGAGCGTTCCCAAGCTGCAAAGTGATTCTTTTAGAATTTTTATTCTCATCCATCCTCCGAAAGTAAGATCTACAAAACAACTAATTGTAACATAGCAACCCTTGGCAGGGATTATTAGTTAAGAAATCTAATCTAAAAATAAATAAATGAACAGAAATTTAAGTGCCTTGAGGGGCAGCGAATTCCCCCAAAAAAACATAGTGTAATTCTGCCATGCAGGTAGCTTTGAAATCCTCCTTAGAAATAGGCCGTTGATACGGACGGAGTCGGTATCCATTCACTAATAACGGTGTTCTATTATCATCAATCTTTAAAATTCTGACTGTTCCGTTTGGAAAAACAGCATCTATTTCATAAGGTCCTAGCCACCTTGTTCTTAATTTACCTTGGAAATTCTCGAAACGAGAGTCATACAGTAAATCCCAGTTACCTTTCTGGAACTGCTTCTGCTTAATCGTTTTGTCATGCCATCTGGTTCTTTGTTGCTGAATCATGGTTGTTTGGTGGATGGCATCCAAACTTTTCTCGTCTAGCTCCTGAAGCTGCTGCAACCTGGTTGTCTGTGCATCAGTCAAATCAAGGTTAACAGCTAAAGCAGTTCTTAAAGTTTTGATTTCAAACTCCAAAGGGAAAACAACATTTTTACCAAAGACTAACTCATAGGGTGAAAAGCCTGTGGTGTTCCTCCAAGTGGTTCTATAAGCCCAAAGTGCTTCAGGAAACTTTTGAAACCAGTCCCTCTTATTCTCCTTTATTGTTTTTGTCAGAATAGCTTCTATGACTTTGTTGGTGCTTTCCACCTGCCCATTTGACTGGGGTTGATAAGGTGTGGTCATTCTATGCTTAATATGGTATTTCTGCAATGTGTCTTTGAAGCCATGAGAATTAAAAGGAGGTCCTCCATTAGTGACTAGTTCCCTAGGCAGTCCAAACCTAACGAAGATTTCTTCAAATAAAAATGTTAATACTGATTCCTCATTAGTTTTGATAAGTGCCTTGGCCTCTACCCACTTAGTCATGTAATCTGTGCATAGTAATATGTAAACTCTTTGATTGGATGGAGGATTAATGGGACCTATAAAATATAGTGCCCATCTTTCAAATGGTTCAAGAATTACCTGGGGATTGAGTGGCATTTCATCCCTGTGATTAGGTTGGCCCATTCTTTGGAAGCTATCACAGGTCCTGACATATTTCTTCACATCTTTGAAGATTGAGGGCTAGTAATATCCCATCCTGAGAACCTTGTGTGCTGTTCTTTTGTCCGCGAAATGTCCTCCACAAGGTCCATCGTGGCAAGCTTTCAGTACATCATAAATCTGATCTTCACCAATGCATCTCCGGATCTCCTGATCGAGTCCTGTGTGAAACAGACAGCCGCTTATCTAGCTATACCTAGCGCTCTGCTGAATAATTTTCCTTTTTTCTCTATGCAATAGGTGTGATGGTAATTTTCCTGCAACTAAGTAGTTAGCAATGTCTGCATACCAAGGTGAGTGAGCAGAGATTGCAAATAAATACTCATCGGGAAAAGAATCATCTACTGGAATATTTTCATTAGTTTTTAACCGAGAAAGAAATTCAGCGACTACATTTTCTTTTCCTGGTCGGTCTACAATTGTGATATCAAATTCTTGTAATAACAGTAACCATCTAGTGACTCGAGCATTTGTAACTGATTTATTCATTAGATATTTAATGGCAGAGTGATCGGTATGCACAAAAGTAGTATAACCAGTAATGTAATGCCGAAATTTATTGATAGCATAAATAACTGCTAGAAATTCTTTCTCAGTGACTGTATAATTAAGCTCTGCGGGAGTCATGTTTTTACTAATAAAATAAATGGCATAGGGAAGACTATTTTCTTCCTGTCCCAAGACAGCTCCAATGGTAGTGTCTGAAGCATCAGAGGATATGTGAAAGGGGAGTGCCCAATCTGGTCCTCTCAAAATGGGAGTTGTGGACAACTGATGTTTAAGCTGATCAAATTCTTTTTCACAATCATCAGTCCACTTAAATTCAGCATTTTTCGTTAGTAACACAAACAGAGGAGAAGCTATCTTAGAAAAGTCTTTGATAAATCTTCTGTAATACCCTGCATGTCCTAAGAAACTCCTCACTTCTGTCTGGGTTTTGGGGATAGGGAGGGTCAAAATTACCTGTATTTTTGCGGGATCGACTTGAATTCCTAAAAATGAAACAAAGTGGCCTAATACAATGCCTTCATTCATCATCATATGGCATTTCTCAGTACTTAAGGCAAGATGTGCTTCTATACACTGCTTAAGTACTTTTTCAAGATTCTGCAGGGCATCTTCAAAGGTTGTGCCATAAGGAGTGAAGTCGTCCATAAAAATTTCTAAGGAATCATTTATCATATTAGAAAAGATCCCTATCACCGCTCTCTGAAATGTTGCTGGGGCGTTACATAGCCCAAATGGAAGAACCCTATAAGCAAAGGTCCCCCAAGGACTAGTAAAAGTGGTTTTATCCTGATCCTAGGGTGCAATCTTTATCTGATTATATCCGCTAAATCCATCCAAAAAGGAAAAGAATTTCTTAACAGCCAAGTTATCTAATACCTGATCAATGAATGGTAAAGAGAAATGGTCCTTCTGGGTGGCCTTATTTAGGGCTCTATAGTCTACACATACTCGCCATTTCCCATTTTTCTTGGGTATTATTACTAGCGGAGAAACCCATTCACTATCAGATATGGGGTATATAAATCTTGCATTTAACAATTTTTGAAGCTCTTCTTTTACTAGTTCCCTTAAATTGGGGTTCATTCATCTTTGGGGTTGACAAACTGGCCGGGATCCTTCTTTAATATAAATAAGGTGAGTGCATAGTTCAGGAGAAATCTCTTTCATGTCTGTATAATCCCAGGCGAATGCCTCTTTATTTTCTTTGAGTAGCTTCATTAACTGTTGTTTTTTATCATCTGTTAGATTAGGATTTCTATTTAATGTTTTACCTGGTTCGATTTCTACTGTTATACTTTTGGAAAGACTACCATCTAATATCTGAGGTAAATTTTTAGTTTCAAGGTTGTGCTGGGATTCAGATTCTAAGATTGTAGTGAAGTGATTATGTATTTCTGGGCTGACCGAAGAAGGTTCAGAAATAAAGTTGTTGATTAATTCATCTTCGGTTGAGTCTTTGAGAGTTAAAGCTTGTCCGACAGTTAAAATAGGTTGGGTTTCCTCATCCTCATAATCTAACCATATTGAATTATCATTATTAATCATGGGTGTGGCATGAGGATAAAGAGTCAGTTGTTTGGTTTCCTGCCCATTAGATATTGTCATTGATCCAGACCTACAGCTAATGAAAGCATCTGTTGTAGCCAGCCAAGGTCTTCCTAGAATTAATGGATGACCCCCCAACTTTGTTTTAGTTTGTAAGACCACAAAGTCAGTTGGGTAATTCCAAGATTCTACGGAAATTACCAAGTCTTCAATGACTCCTTCGGGTTTAATTGTAGAGCGGTCAGCCAGCTCTAGAATGGTTGTAGTTTCCCTAATTAAGTGTTTCAACTATAGTAATTGTGCTGTTTCGAGTGACATAATATTTATTGCTGCACCTAGATCTACTAGAACTTTAGAGACAAAGGTTTTGCTGACCTGAACTGTTACTGTAGGGTGACCAGGGTCACCATATTTCACAGGGGGGTCTTTTTCTGTCATCAAAGCAATCAGTTCTCCCATCACATGAACTGTGAGGGGTTCCTTGGCTTTTCTTCCAGGCTTTTTAATACAAATATCCCTAACATTTCTAGCATAGATAGGGACATCTCTTAGTGCTTGCAATAATGGGATTTTGACATATAAATTCTGCAATTCTCCTAAAAGGTTAAAAGTTGGTGGCTCAAACATTTTAGTAAGAGCCAATCTTTTAGGAAAGGGTGGCTCTGATGTTTGGACAGTCTTGTTAGAAGATTATTCAAGAGTTTCAGTGTTCTTGTTAGATGACTTTTCCTCTCTAGTTTCTTCTTTTTCAGAGTCAGTAATGTCATCAATGATGGGTTCAACTATCATCCCAAAGCATAAATGGATGTCATTGCATTGCATAGGGGAGACAGGTTGACTTTGAATATCGATTACCTGCAGGGATTTATTATTGTTTGGGTTGGGATTAGGTTGCACAGGCAGTTGGGGTCTGATTGACTGGTTATTCTGTGGGGCATTAGATGGTAAGGAAAGAGATTGCTGGTGTTGAGGAAATGGAATCTGTTGGGCTGCCCAATTTGGATTCCATTGATTGAAATAAGGTTTTTGAAGAGTCCAAGGATTCCACATAGTAGGGTCGGTAAAAAGAGGATTTGGTTGCTGCATAGGAAATTGCATCGGATTAAAGGGTGGGTATTGCATTTGATTCATGGGTGGGAAATTTGTTTGAAAAGGAGAATGATTATTCCAACGACTAAATGTCGTGTTAGAACTCATACCTTGTCTCTGTGGCCATTGCCTCCTCTGTGTCATCAGGTACACTGCTTCAGCTTCTTCTTCAGTTGATTGCAGCGTTGCATTTATTCCTGACAAAGAAGGGAATTGCTGAGTTTCATTATCCTTTTCACAAATGGTACAAATTGGCACCTTATCCAATGGGCATTCCCGCAGTGGGTGCTTTCCTCTGCATTTGGAGCAAAAGATAGCCAGGGCAACTTCTGCTTCTGCCTATTTCTTTTTAACCTGCAGAGCATCAATTTGTGAAGCAAAAGAGCTTAACATTTCAGTTTTAAATTCTTCAAGCAGATTTCCTATTTCGGCTCGTGTTGCTCCTCCACTTGCTGACTTCTGGACTCTTGAATATGTACTGTCCCTGGTTTTAGATCTGCTTGCTGCTCCTCTGGAACACCTCATGCAGAGGTTGATAATCTCATCAAATGGTTCTTTGGAAATATCCCCTTTTCCAAGCATATTTAACATATCTAGGCTACTCCTTTTAGTAGTATTGTCTTTAGAATATCTTTACTCATGGTTGGATGATCTGATCGCTGCATATTATACTGCAGTATCTCTACAAAGTCCTCCAGATTCTCGTCCTCTTTCTGAACCATTTTGAACAATTCTTCCTTCCTTTCTCTTGTTCGACAGTAATCCCGATATTTGGTCAGAAAATTTTCTTTCATCTGATCCCATGTGGTGATTACCTGAGCCCCTAGGCTCATAAACCATCTTAGTGTGTTCCCTTTCAGTGTTGCTGGAAACAATTTTAACTTCTGAGCAGGAGTTACATAATCATAACTTCTACACAGTATATAAAATTCAAAGAGGAACTCATCGGGATCTTCAGAGGATAACCCATGGAAATTAGGCAATGCCACAGGTGGAATATTTTTCATAGGGGTTGCTCACCTTGGGAGGTCCCCAATAGGAAATTCCAAGGTGGAAAGTGAGTTTTCCCCCCTTCCTTCTGCTCTGTTATCCTCCATTGTTCTTCTCCCCGAATCACTGGCTCTATCTTCAGTATCTTCTGTTTCTTCAGGTTCTTCTACTGGTTCCTCAATGTGCTCTGGTGTTTCCAGCCTCCTTTCAGGCCCTAGTACTTCCTCCGTCTGATGATCTGTTTGAGAGGAATACTGGATTTGAGGTCTTCGGGAACTCATTCTCTGAGATGTCTCGGATTTTGAAATGATATTGTCAATAAAAGTTTTTCTTCCGCCTCCTGTGCCCCTGTCGCCTGTGAAGTTAGCTTTCTTGCGTCCTCTCATGCACCTGTTATTCTAAAGAAAAATCATTAATGCCTTAAAAAAAAATTTAGTCGCCTTCCCCGGCAACGGCGCCAAAATGTTGGTCACTCGAATTGTTTATTGATTAAACAGTCGAGTAACACATTAATTTGTCAACCTGGGAAAGTCCTTTTGTTTCAAAGGTGACCTTGTACTGTATGCACTTTAATTTCAAAAGCATTAAAAGTTGTAGTACAACAAATCTAATTCCTATCAAACACTTACTCTGCGTTACAGCAGTCTCAAACTATTGCATAAATGAAATGAAATTGAGTAAAGATAACAAATCTGCGGAAAAATGATGGCTGTTTGTAACAGAGGACCAGGACCCTGTCCTCAGAATAAGGATGTCCAGCACCTGCCTCCGTGACCAGTCGCCAATACACACCAAAAATCCTATTCACCGGTGACACACTTCTCACAGCGCCAATCGATTAAAGGAACAACGTATCAGCAAAAGGGAAATATCAGAAGCAAGGCTAAACACATACAAAAATAACACACAGTTAACAGGAAAGGAATGGGTGACTCTTGTGAAGAAGGTGGGCCCTGTCCCTCTCACAAGATTCCCCTGCACACAAATACTAAGTTAAAATGCTTAGAACAATGCTTTATTCATCTGCCAAGAGTTCAATTACAAAAGAGGTTCCGACCTTCAGCACTACAATATTCCGGTATCACATGCTAGTCTTTCAACTGTAGATGTCTCCTCTTTATAGAGGAGACATCTATTACAATAGATTGTCCTACAGTTTAATTCTTCTGTACAAAAATAGGAAATTAATTCCTGTTACAGCATATTGTTACAACAATGTATATCTTTGTCATCCTTGGTTAACCGGATCTTTCCATTGTTGCAAAACACGTGGTCTTCATCTATCTCCTCGGGGTCCTCGTGCTATCCTTGGTTATTCTGTTGTTGTTGCTGATTTGGTAAATCTTAACCGTTCCTTAAAACACTTCATGTTGTTCCTGGTGTTCCCGCGTCTGTGGATAAATTGGCTGATCATGCTTTATCATCATCGGCCGAGTATAGTCTTGCCAACTTCAGACAGTTGTTGTTTCATCTTTTGCAAATTAAGACTTTTCCTGCTTTAGTCAGTTGCTGCTTCTGGTGTTGCAGCAACTGCACAGTTTTTGTTTCTGGTGTTGCAGCAACTGTGAATTATGATTCTATGGGCTTTGAACAATTCCAATCAATTGTCAGCGACTTAGCCAATTTCCAAAGATTAATAGTAAAGATAACATGAATATGTGTTGAATAATTAATCATATAGCAAATGAGGAGAGTTACTTCATACCTTGGGATGATGAGGTCAAAAATGATATCAAGGGTTTCTATTTATAGGCTAAAAAGGGTAATATCATAACAAAATGTAGGGTCAAAAGTAGACAATACAGAGTCCTAACACTTTGAACTTTTCAAATCCTTCATCTTTATGCTTCAAAAGTCCTATCCAACACATTCTAGAAAAGTCATCAATGAACAATATAAAATATTCTTCTCCACAAGGTGACTTATTCCTTGATGGACCACATAAATCGTTATGGACAAGTTCAAACGGCTCACTAGCTAATCCTTCCTTCTCAAGGAAATGTGTTCTGGTTTGCTTACCAAATTGACATGATTTGCATATTGTATTTTCTGGAATTTTGATGTCAGGAAGATCGCGAACAGCCTGGTATTTGCATGCTTTGCTTATCTGAGGGAAGCTTAGATGCCCCAATCTTCTGTGCCATAGCCAGTGTTCATCATTTTTGCTTAGATATCATTGTTGTTGTCCTCCCTTGAGTATGTATAAATTATTTTGGAGTTCTTATGCCTTTGATCATTGTTTCTCCTGTATCAAGCTCACAAACAACACATCCATTTGGTCAAAATACTACCTCATTTCCTTGATCACACATTTGACTAACACTCAATAGATTATGCTTTAAGCCATCAACATACATAATATTCCCAGCTTTGACCATTTCTTTTAAGAGAGCAGAGCCTTTACCTTTATGACTACAGGGGTGTCATTTCCAAATGAGACCTTCCTTTCCTTTTCCAAGGCACTATACGATTGAAGTTTTTCTTTATCACCTGTCATGTGTTTCGAGCATCCACTATCGATGTACCATTGATTTTCTTGTCCTTTTGCATATAAGTCTATACCACATCTTCTGGTTTATGGTTCTTTCTTTTTCCATGTTTTGGGACCCAGTGAAGCTTTCTCCTTCTGAGATGTTTGCCGAAATTTATTCCTGCATTCAGAGTCTTCATGACCAAAGTTGTTATAGATAGAGTATTCTATTTCATTTTCAAGAGAAGAAAAGTTATTGTAGGTCCTTTTCATGATCCCAGTCACATTCCTTTGATTTTGTGCTTCTCTAGTCAGATGGTCTTGTAAGAAACACATTGAGCAGCTTTGTGTCCAAAGTTATAACATGAAAAACATTGGCCATTAAAGAAATTCCTGTGATTATCGAATCTACTAACCTAATGATTGTAGTTTCCATTGACATTCATTCTTGAAGAAAATTGAGAATGATTGACCTGTGGTTAGTTATAGCTTATGTTCATCCTTGAAGTAGATTGAACTCGATTTACCTGGTGAGCTGCTTTAAGCCACTACTGACGATTGTCAACCTGAACACTTCTCCTTGCTCCGTCAAGATAGCTTTTGGAGGTTGACAGCTTCTGTGCTTGAGATGGTCCTTCAGTATATCCAAGACCTGTCTTTATCAGATCAGAATGCTGCACTTTGATCATTTCATCTAAAGTTTCTGATCCTTTAGCAAACCTAAGATTGAGAACTTTTGTTTTCTCAATTTCTTTTCTTAGACCTACAATTTCACATTCTAACTTTTCATTGTGTTTTTCCCTTTCAGCAAGTTGGAATGCCAGAGTATCTATATTCATACTCTTTTCTTCTAAACATATTTTAAGTTTAGAAATTTCCTCATAGAGACCATCTTCATCTAAAGCATCCAAGAAATCATTATCTTCAAAAGCAATCAGAAGTCTATAATCATTACTATTTTCATCTTCATCACTATTTGATAAACAATCACTATCTTCATGCGTATAGTAGTTCTTTTTATTTACACTTTGTTTTCTATTCCATTTTGCTTATTCCTTATCTCTATCAAGCTTATCTTTGTGAGGACATTTGGTAGCATAATGACCTATTCTTACATAAGAAAAACATTTGAAAGGTAGTGTACCTCTAAATATTCCAGAACCCCATTGAAGGTTCTTGACAAAGTTTGATTCTTCCTCTCCTTCTGACGTATGTCCTGACTCATTGAGTTCTCCTTTTCCTGAAGCTTTGAATGCATCTTCTCTCATTTCTGATGGACCCCATTTTCTCATTTTGAAAGCAGTTAGGATTCCGTGCAGCTGTGACATAGTAATACTCTAAAGATCCCGCCTTTCTTCTATGGCAGAAACTTTTGATTCAACCTTAGGAGACAAGGATCTTAGAACCTTTTCAACTAAAGTAGCTTCTTTTATCTCTTCACCCAATTTTTTCATGCAATTAACAATCTCATCTATATGCAAGAAATAATTAGATAAACTTTCATCATTGTGCATTCCGAGAGTTTCATATTGAATTCTGAGAGATTGTAGTTTTGCACATTTTACGTGATCGTCTCCTTCATAGCTTAGAATGATCTTGTCCCATATTTCTTTGGTGGTTTTGAGTTGAATAACCTTGACGAATTCTGATTGTGATAGAATCCCCAATAGAGTATTGATAGCCTTTGCATTTGTTTCATACTTCTTTTTACCTGTCATATCTATAGGAATTGCTAACGGAAATGTGTATCCTCCTTCCACGATATCCCAAAATTTTGTTCCAAGAGATTGAAGATAGGTTGTGGTTCTTACCTTCCAATAGACGAAGTTTCTCCCATCAAATATTGGTGGCCTGATGGATGCCTCTTTTTCGTAGTTTCTCATGATGATAGATCTTCCTTCAAGCGATCAAGCTTCTTCTGAAGGACCTGCTCTGATACCAATTGTTGGAAATAATACTGGGGGGGGTGAATCAGTATTTTCAATTTAATAATATTTCATTTCCATAAACAGATTTATATACGCTACTTCGGTTAATGAAACTTGCGTATATACACAACTATGTTTAGAGCAACCAGCTTACACCTTATAAACTTATAATTTAGTTAGTTGATCTTTAATCTGTGTATTGGAACATATAAGCAGTAACAAGTACAGTAAAAACAGAGTAGACAATCACACACAAGAACACAAGATATAAGGTGGAAACCCAATGTGGGTGAAAACCACCTACTGTAATTCGTCTCTATCTTATTTTAATAAGAAACTTATTTTTACCATATTTTTATACTGGTGTAGTCTTATACCAGTACGCAAGCTTCTGCCTGCAAAAGGCTACAACCTTCTCTCATTCTCCAGCTTCTCCTGGAAGGGAGCTACAACCCCCTTAGCTCTTGTACTAGCTGATGTACTAGTACGTAGGTGCTGACCTACAGAAGGCTACAACCTTTTCTTTTCTTCCAAGGACCATGTTTCATAAATTTTCAGACTAGATCCATCAATAGCATCAATCAAACATCAAAATATATCTGCTTCAATCAATCTCTCTTGCACTAACCAAAACTAAATCAAACAATCACTTCTTTGAATGTTGTAACCAGAATACAGTAACAGTACCAGAACCTAACTAGAACCCAGAACACTGCAACAGTAAACAAAAGTAGCTAAAACATATTTTATGAGACATACACTACTTCAATATGTAGAATCTGTGTGCATACATTGCTATATGAAGGCAAACCTACGTATACACTGTCTTGAATTACCGAACCAGCGTGTATACGCACCTTTTCTATATTGAACCTGCGTACAGATTTGTAAAAGATGATTTACCCTTTTCAACTATTCAGACATCAGTTATACCCAGATCATCATATTTATAGATCAAGACATGTACCAAATATAAAAGATTAAAACCACACAAAGATACTTCTCTTCAAGCCTTAAGATCTTGACCCATCAATAAAACTTATCCTTCTTCAAGCGCTCAGGCTCCTCCTTGATTCAGATCCAGCTATGCATCATAACCCAATGACCAGTATTCTAGATCTTGCTCTACATAAGATATTCATTGCTTGAGTGCCTTTGCCTAATGATCTCCTTCTCCTTTTATAGTCTTAGGCCTTACTCAATACCATGGTCCAAAAGCACTTAGAAGCAATACCTAGGACCAAATACCTAGGGTCAACACTTCAGTCAAGATTCCTTGGATCAATACCACGAGTCAAAATACCAGGGACCAAATACCATAGACCAAAACCAAGTTTTCCAGCATGTACACGTGTTTCCTTGCGTGAAAGTGCGTGTATACGCATACGCGCCCTTTAGTCTACTAGCCCGCGTGTATATGCGGCTTGGTCAAGGGGAACCTGCATATACTTTTTTTTCTTTCATTATGTGAGCCTAAACTGTGATCTGTCATCTGAGTGAGTTTCCATCAAGGACAATACCTATGTCATAGCACCAAACCTGTGTCATAATGCCAACAATGCCTTGCTACAAGAGCCCACAGCCAGCAATAGCAGGATGGACCAATGGCAGTTGGTGCAATCAGGTGCCAGAGTGACAGATGCAGTAGCTAGTAGTGGTTTGAGGCTGAGCAGTGCATAGCAAAGTTGGCAACAGTGCAGTTGGCACAGAGTAGAGTCAACAACAACGCAGAGGCTTCAGTGACAGCGCAGAGGCTTCAATGACAGCACATAGGCTAATAGCAGTCAGAACTTGGATGACGAATGCATCATACTAACCATAGTTGGTTCAGTATTTTGGATGTTTTTCCATTACAGATGTTGCAGTTGCAGCAATAGTAGATGGGATGGGTTACAGTGCAGATGCAACGTTGGCTGCATTTCAGCAGGGTCGGCAGCAACACAGATGTAACTCATATCAGATTTGTGCAGTAGTTGGTGGGTGTTAGAGCCAAACATCATCATCGCAACAGGAGATGGTGCAGAGACAGAGTGATGCTTCAGTGGATTGTAGCACTAGAGAACATTCCTTGCTAAGAGGGAGTGTTGATTTATGTAGCATCAGATGTTCCCTTGCCTCGAGATTTTTCATAGAGGCTAAGACACATGCATTCTCCAATACCCAAAAATCGTTTGGGAAAATTCCACCTAGAGATCATTTAATTAAAATAAATAAAAAAAATTTAATGGTTCCCTAAGTCTAAACTTAGGAAATATGGTTAATTAAAGGGTATTGATTAAATCAGGTGTGAATATTCTAGAAGAAGATGAGGATCAACTCACAATTAATCTTTGCATAATAAATAAAACCCTCATTTGTTGCACCGGTTTTCCCACATTGGGTTTTTCCGGGGACATCTGTCCAAAAACAACAGTGTATATGTGTGTGTTTATTTCTCTCCAATGCAGTATTTAGTTTCCACATTATTTTATTTTGTGTAGTCTACAATGTATGTATTTAAATATTTGTCATATAAAATTGCAAGTAATTTGTTCAAGTAATTTAACAAATAGGAGAAATATCATCAGTTTTGTTGAAATGTCGCAACAAGAATATTCCAATTTAATTTGTCCTTGAATTAAATTGTGAATTAAAATTAACAGCTACTCGGAAATAATTGATTAATTCATTCTGAATTAATTAGTTGGATAAATTCAAGTTAGAAGTCTTTCTGAAGTCATGCAAGAGTTATCCCTTAAATTAAGGAGATAAGCCTTAAATTAAGGAGATAAGATTGAGTTATATTTGAGATGTAATTAGTTAACTCAGTTTACTGAGTTAAGTCTAGTTAAATTAGCTCCAAATTGTTTGAGGAATAAATAGAGAGTTAACAGTCAGTTGATGTATGCATGCACTCAACTAGTGTACTCCAGTTAACAGAAGATTCCCTCATCAGAAACTCATGAATGTCTATTCTGAGAAAGACCCAGTTGAGATTAAAGTCAAGGACAATGTACTATCAGTTGCATGTGTTTTCTTATAAAGAAAACTCATGCATGCAGTCAAGGATCATTCCTTGAGGATTGTGCAGTTCTGACAGTGTGTGAGATTAGAGTGTTCCACTTGGTTGAAGGTGAATCATCCTAGAGGAACAACGCAAGGAAATAGAAGCTTGGAGGGAGGAAGGTTGGAGAGAAGCCAAGATTGCCTATGAGCATCCGTGAGGGTTGTACTGAGAGTTGGCTAGCTGTGAGAGCTAAGGCTTTGTATAATTCCTATATATTTCCACCTTGTATGATAATACAGATAGTGGGGTTTTTAGCTGAGGCTTTCCCCAAAGTATTTTCATATGTATTGTGCATTGATTCTTCGTCTTCTCGTTATCTTGTTCAGCTCAATCTTTAAGCTTCCCCAAATTGATAGTAGAAGTAGGTTATAGTATTCTGCTTTGATTTATATTGCATTATCGGGTTAACCTACCACCAGATTTTCTACACGGTATCAAAGCCAGGTTTGTAGAGAATTTCTACAAGTTTGCTGCAGTAGGAATCAGGTCAACGATTTTTCACAAAACCTAGTCAACTTAGGACAAAGTTAATGTTTTAGCAGAGGTATTTCCATATCTAAAATCACCTTAATGATGAGGATGCTAACATGGAACATCAAAGGATTAAATAGTTAGGGGAAATAGAGATATATCAAAGACATAATTCGGATGGAGAAATAGGCGATTGTAATTTTGCAAGAAATTAAACATTTGGGCAATAAATTATCCTCCATTTCTTAAATATGTTGGAAAGGTTGTCATAGCATGTACCTTGATTTGAAGGGCGGTGTCGGTGGCCTTGCCATGCTATGGAATCCTCTTCAAGTGGTATTCTTAGACTGGTTTTCGAGCCCAAGAAATATGAAGAGAAAGTTTCATTATATAGGGATGAAAGAGTTAGTCTATCTACAGCAGTATATGGCCCCTCAATAGCGGGAGATAAACTTCATTTTTTGGACCAAATATTGACCAATAAACAGCTAGTGGGTAATTTGTTATGGTTGTTGGTGGGGATTTCAACCTAATTAGATTGCTAAAGGAGACAAAAGGGGGTGTGCATAGATTGGATTCAAAATTAGTTTCCTTTGATAGCTACATAGATCAACTCCAACTTGTGGATACATCAACCATTAATAGGTCATATACTCAAACTATTAATGGTTTGAGTATAACAATTAATAGAAGGCGGAAGACACTGGATAGTAAGTTGATTGGACCGCTTCCTTCTATTTGAGGAGGTGATGCATAAATACATTGAGTTGAAGCTTTTATTCTTCCTTGTCTTGAGTCAGATCACTGGTCGGTAAGGCTAGAGTTGGATCTTAAGGAAGCCCCATGTAATCACCCTTTTAGGTTTGAGACATTTTGGTTCAAGAGCCCAGTTTTGTTGAGCTCCTAAACAAGTGATGGTTGGAAAATAATGTGTGTGGTTTGTCTAAAATGCACGTGTTTCAAATAAATCTTAAAGCCTTAAAGGAATCAGGTGAAACTATGGAATAAGCAGGTCTTTGGTAATATCTTCGAAGAGAAAGCTAAGCTTGAAGATCAAATGAAAAAGATTCAACAATGCGTGATCCTGAAGGGTAGATCCCCTGAAATGACAATTCAAGAAGGACTGATGCTACATAAGTTGGAAGAGTAATGCAAATAGGAAGAAACACTCGGGTGTCAAAAATATAGGGTAAAGTGGATTAAGGAAGGAGAAAGGTACTCTAAATTATTCAATAACTCTATGTCACAGCGTCATCATAATAATAGGATTTTCTCAATTTTGGGCGCTAATGGGCAAAGGAAAATACTTCACCAAGAGATAGAATATGAATTGGTAATGTATTTTCATGAGATTCTATCAGCGAATTCATCCTCCAGACAGCCAGCTATTAATGTCGTCCTCCACCATATCCCTAGGCTTATAATTAAGGAAAAGAATCGGGCTTTGTTGAGACCTATTTCATATCAAGAGGTGAAAATGGTGGTTATGAATTTTCTAAGGAATAAGTCGCCAAGTCCTGATGGATTCACCTCTGACTTATTCAAGGCATGTTGGACCTTTCAAGAACATGATATCTATGAGATGGTAGAAGAATCAAGAAGGACTCAATAAATTTATGCTAACCTGATTACTACGTTACTTACCTTTATTCTGAAAAATGAGCACTCGGAGAACCCTAGTGGTTTTCATCCTATTTCTCTTGGCAAGTTGATATACAAAACAAATTCCACGGTTATAGTAAATCATTTGAAACCCTTACTTCCAAAATTAATATCGACAGAGAAAACAGGCTTTATAGAAGGTTGTCACATCTTGGATGGCGTAATTGCAGCTCAAGAAACCATACATTCTTTACGATTATGGAAGTGACCAAGTATGTTAACCAAATTGGATTTGTCCAAATCATATGAACGGCTTAGTTGGACTTACTTTTTACATATTTTAGAGGCTTTTGGCTTCTCTGACTAGTGGATTTCTTGGATAGGATTACTAATATCAACTGCCTTCTTCTCAATATTCATCAATGGGTCCCCTTCTTCTACCTTTAGCCCTTCCATAGGTATTAGACAAGGTGATCCTCTTTCTCCATTTCTTTTAATTTTGGCTAGGGAAGGACTTAGGAGAATGTATAATAATTTTTGCAATTTGGGTCATATCTCTAGTCTCATATTGTTTGGTCAAGATATTCCTATAATGCATCAATAGTTTGTTGACAATGTTGTTCTCTTTGGTCCACACACATTAAAAATAGTGAAAGGTCTTAGGAACATATTTTCGAGTTTTATGGAGGCTTCAAGAACAGTCATCAACAAGGACAAAACAAATATTTTCTTCTTTAATTTCCAGGAAGCAATACAGGCACACTTGACTCATGTGTGAGGTTTTCGTCTATCATAGCTTCCTTCTACATATATCGAGGTGCCCCTAGTCTTATATTATAAGCAGGCATCAAACTCAGAAGATCTCATAGAAAGGGTTTTCCATAGGGTCGGTAATTGGTCTTTTCAAGCCATTAATTTTGCAGGTCGACTAGTGCTTACCAAATTGGTGTTGTAGGAAATTCCCAATTATCAAATGGCGGTCATGCATATTTCAAAATAAATTTTCAATTGTCTTCGATCTTTGTGGATAGAATTCCTTTGAATAGGATCAATTACAGTGAAAAGGTGGACTCTAGTAGGTTGGGACTAACTCATTAGAGTCAAATCTACTAGAGAGTTAGGTCTACGAGATCCACAACTAATTAGCAAAGCCTATAGCATGAAAATTTGGTGGATTTGGGTGAAGGGAGGTTGTAACTATGGAAACACATTTGGGTAAGAAAATACGCACCATTTACCACGTAGGTTGATCGGTTGGGTATGAAGGAGGATATCCAAGGTTCAGGCATTTAGAACTTGGCACATCATAGAAAATAAGAAGTGTGCAAGAATTCTTTATGAGAAATACATAAAGGAAAGAAAGCATTTTTTTGGGAAGATGCTTGGTAGAGGTTTCCCCACCTGGCAGAGGAAGAGTGTGAAAATTCCAAAGTGGAATCTTATTATAGCAACTGGAAATTATTCTCCTAATTGTTAATTTAATTTAACAATTTATTTCTTTTTGTCTATGGAAAATACTAAATAAATCACATTTAAATCTGCACAATTAAAACTATGGAAGAATAAACGTTGGAATAAATGTTAGCACACATACATAAAAATAACACAGTTGTTTTTGGACAAAAGTCCCCAAAAAAACCCAACTTGGGAAAATCGGTGCAGTAGCTAAGGATTTTATTATTAAGCTATAGTGAAATAATATTAGTACAATCTGGATGTCGAATACTAGAAGTCTTGTAGAGAAAAAAATATTGGAAAAAATCTAGTGAGCAATTTTCCTCACCTCACAAGAAAACTCATGGCATGACTTGCCTTTAGAAATTTGACCCTTTGACCCTCTACGTCATCCTCTATGGTGCTCTGCACATCATGCTAAATGTATAGCCTCGAAATGGTCTCTCATGAATTTTTTTTCCCTTCTGCTGACTAGAAATATGTTTCTCCAACACTTTGGGACTCCTTCCCGACCTCTAGAACTAAAGACATCTATCCCTCTCAACAAATCGATCTTTCCTCTAGAGGTTGTTGCATTGCCCCCATGTCAGCCTCTTTGTGGCTCTTCTACCTGTCTGAAAATGCACTCGCTAGATGTGGAATGCCTCCTCCAACCTCACTGTCTCTACCCCTCTCTCATTGCTTCAATCTCTAGCTCTCTCTCCGGCAACTGACTGCTACTACTCTGGAAATCTATTTGCCAAGAAACTGAACTGTTGAAGTGTCTTCTCCATCAACACATCGACCTCCTCTTATAATCCTTTGTTGGAACACCAACAACCAAGATTAAAACATAATCGATGGCTAGTATCATCTATGGATCGATCTGTGTGAGTTTCTAGATGATTCTCGCCTTTATTTAATTAATAATAATTAATTAACCATATTCCCTAAGTTTAGACTTTGGAAATATTTGAAAAACAGTTAATAATCTATTTAAGTCATTTCTAAGCAGAATTTCCAGAAATGATTTTTGAGTTTTGGATATCTAATGTATTCTAGCCTCTCTACAAATTTTTGTAGCTAGAACACATCTGATGCTACAAAAAATAACAAAGAGAGCCTCCTACCAATTAAAGTCTTATTGCAAACTTTGGGTGCTATTAAGGTAGCTCAATTTTGGAAACCATATGAAGTTAATCAGTTGTGGTGATGATGGAAGGATAAAGATGATTGGCCTTCTTCAAATGATTCCTTTCCGTGGGAAGAGTTCCAAAAAACATTGGTAGATAGGCAAATCAGAGTATCTCAAAAGGATGATATTTTATGGTGGGGACATCAATCATCGAGCTCTTTTTCTCTTAAAGAAACATACTCCCTCATTGTCGTATTTTCATTGTTTGATAAGCTAATTGTATGGAACATGATTTTTGAGGGATCTCAGTGGCCAAAACTCTCTACATTTTTCTAGTTAATAGTGTGGGGGCGCCTTCTTACATGGGATCGTATTCAAAAAAAGGGGTATGAGGGATTGTCATTATGCCATCTTTGTCAACAACAAGAAGAGTTAGTAGAGCATATTCTTCTCTTCTGTTATTTCGTAGGTGAAATTGGAACCTCCTCCCTCTACTCTTTGGTTTGCATCGACCATTCATGGAGGACTTGAAGAGTTTCCTAGATTGTTGGTTATGTTGCAAATTTAAAAACCTAATTTTTTCATGTGCATGGCAATTGGAATTATGTTTCAACTATTGGAATTTATGGAAGGAGAGATCTCAAAAATTTTAGCATGAAAAGTCGAATAGCTCCATCTCTAAAATAAGTAACCCTCTTTAACATCCAAGAAACTATTCTAGAATTAACCTAGACCAAGGATGATTGGCTAATAGAGGATTATGAAGAGTCTATTATGAATTATCTTAATTGAATTCATCGGTGCACCTAACCTCTCTATCTTAGCCTACAAATCAAGCCACTCTATAGCAAACATGTACTCCCCACCTCCTCCCTCCTTTCTTAAGTTAAGTTTTGATGGCACCTCCAAAGGAAACCTTGGTTTGGCAGAGTGCGGTGGGATTTTTTGAGATGTCAACTCCCTACCTTTATGTATATATGCATGGTCGTGTGGGGTAGCTACAAATAACTTGGCAGAATTTCTAGAGCTTGAAAGAGGTCTTCAAATCGCAGTGAGAGAAGGTTATAAGCTACTTCAAGTTCATGGAGATTCATAGGTTTCTCTTCATTGCATTCAAAAGTTGTTAAATGGCCACCCTAAGCACAAAGTGGTTCACAGTTAGCACCTTCAGGAGGTGGTATCTAATATACAACAACTATTAATCGAATTTGACTATATTGTTATCCAGGATATGTGTTAGGAAGGGAATAGGGTGGTGGATGTGTTGGAAAACTTGGGCTACCAGAATCAGGATTGTGCCTTGAATGAAGATTGGTCAATGGCTTCACACAGAGAACATAGGTGGGTGGAGGAGGATAAATCCTCCTCTGAATGTAATATTCTCGATGGGGGTAGCATTTAAGAAGTATGAAAGGTAAGCTAACCACATTATTACCATGCGAAAGGTATGATTGGAGGATTGGATGGTGGTTTTTGGAGGGTGTGAAACTCCCTACCTCCATCATCCCCCAGTCATTTCGTGGTTCTTATCCCATTTCAAAGAGAGGGTTAACCTAACCCAGTCCCATCACGATAAATGCCTGTCAAGGGTTGCATTATGGGAGTGATATGACATTCAGTCAAGAGCAAAGATGCACCGACTTCTGGTGGATGGATTGGTTATTACAGTGATGGACACTGCTAGGAAATCCTGTGAGTTCAATGACGAGCCCCTACACCAGGGAAGGAATGTGGGTTTTAAACGAGGTGTGAGACATCACACCTATTTTTTCTTGGACCTCGCATGCAATGGAATTTTATTTTTAAGTTCCAGTGCAAAGACGCCACTCCTCTTTTACAAATGCATGGACGCTATAGCAGGGTGGTGACCCTGCAAATATACTTGGGGTGGTACACAGTATTTCTTACTACTTGATTTATTTTTGTCTCTATTTCAGGTATATTTCATCCCCAAGGGTGAATACCTTCATGTTCTTTATCAATCTCTAGATAAGTTTACTCCTAGTTATTTTTCCATAGTGAATTGCCTCGGTTTTTGCAATGTCGTGACAACAAGAGAGGGTCCATGTTTTTTGTTTTATTTCTTCATTGCATAGGAACTAGTCCTACCTTTGAGTTGGTGGAAGTTTGTTGGCATTATGGCTTATGTGGTCCTTGATGGAAACCTACTTGATAAAGATGTCAACATTATGGTAATAGGATGATTATGCAAGCTGGTACGAATATGACAGTGGTGATGGAAAAAGGAATGTCAAGTTCAGAAACAGATGAATGATTTCAGTTTGGGAAAGTATACGTGGATCCTATGCATAAAGGTCACATACATACGTGGGTATTATGAAGAAAAATCGCATACATAAGCTGCAACATGGTAACGTGAATACCAGGGGTCTTTACCATGGTATTGGCCCATAGTAATGAGTGCGTCAATGGTTATTTTCTCTTGTCAAACAATACCAACAACATTACTAAGGGATTGGCCTAAGGCATTGGCTAAGGCTAAAGATATATAAGGAGTTGGATATCAAGTGTTAGGTGTGCAAGAATTATGTTGTCTATGAATGATTTGATTTGAAACATGTGTGCACCAGGGTGCAAGGAGAAGACTAAGATCTGAGAGATCTGAAATATATTGACATGTTTTCTTAGTTGATTTACTTTCTTCAAATGTTTAATATTGATGAAACTGTGATGCTATAATCTAAACAATTTATTTGGGAGTTTGTAGTCAAAGTTGCGGAAAATGAAACTATGTTTGCAACAGAAGTGTTCAGATCTACACGCATGTATGTTTAGGTATTGTCGCATACATACACAGTACCACCTTTGAAGGGTCACATATATATTCTGTGAAATAATTCTTTCAGTATGTGTATATTTGTACACAAGTGTTGTGCATGATAAGCATGTAGATATGCAGAAATTCCTTATGAAGGTCGCATACATAAACTAGGTCTTGATCTGCTAATAGATGTTTACAGATATGATCATTGATGTTTACAGTTGATGATTGGTTTACTTGTTGTTGTTTGTCAATGATGTATTTATTATGATTGAAGTGACTTGGTTGAATTGTTCAAGTTTAATGGCACATAAGTATATGATCTATAATTGGTTCATATATCTGTGATTGATTCTATGATCTACAGTTGGTGAAATGGTCTGTGAATGATTTTGTGATTAATGAATTCAGTATTCAGTATTTTGTTAACTATACGCAGGTATTATACAGAGAAAGTGTGTATATACGCATGTTTTATTAAGTACAGTCATGTACATAATTTGATATTTATTTTTTTGATTGGGTTTTGCATTAATTGTCTTGATATTTCATAATTTCAATTGATTTACAGTGTGACAGTGTCTTAGATTTAGTGCTTCAGTTTTTTTGGGTTTATGGTTGATATGGGTCTAGGTGGCCTATAGGTTCGTTTGATGATTGTTTGACAGGTGGATCCAATTTGAAGCACTCTTAAAAGTGGTCCACAAGGAGATGAGGGTCGCAGTTTTTAGAAAGGAGGTTGTAGCTCCCTTCTAGTAGGTGTTGGAAAACAAGAGAAGGTTGTAGCCTTCTGCAGGTGGGTGTCTGCGCACTGGTTAGATTCTGCACTAGTACAATATTGTAAGAAATTTTCCTTTATAATAAAAGAAGAAGATAGAGATGACGATAGCAATGGTTTTCTCCCACATTGGGTTTCCACCTAAAATCCTGGTGTTCATGTGTGTTGATATGCTTCTTGTGTGTTGATGATCTATCTGCTTCTTACTGCTTATGGTTATTTTTTAATTGATGAATAATGAAGTAATGAAGCACTGATTAAAGATGAACATATGATAAAATTAATGATAAACTAGTTATCTGGATATACGTGGGTTTCTTTAATCACAGTCACGTAAATATGCTTATTTCCTCAATGACAATAGCATACATAAATCAAAATAAGAAATTGAAAAATTAAAGTGTGTAAAATATTTATTCACCCCCCCTCCCCACCCTTCTCAGTATTTTTCCTAACAATTGGAATCAGAGCATGTCCCTCAGAAGAAACCCGATTGCTTAAAGGGAGATCCATAAAGATGAGAAATCAAGAGGGAATATATTCTATCTAGTCACCATTGTTTAATAAAACTAACTTGGTTTTTTGGAAAGTCAGAACGAGAGCATATTTGCAGTCACTTGGAGCTAATGTGTGGGAAATCATTGAAGGAGGCTATCAGTATCCATCCTCCATCCACACAAATGATGCAGAGAAGAAAAAATATGATACCAATGAAAAGGCAGTTAAAGCTCTCTTTGGAAGCTTGGATGAATCAAAATCTGTAAAGGTTATGAAGTTGAATACCACAAAAGCTATATGGGACAAGATTATCGAGAGATATGAAGGTGACATTAAGGTAAAGAGCATTAAACTTCAAATGTTTAGAATTCAATATGAGACTCTTCGAATGCATAATGATGAAAGTATTGCAAGTTTTTTTCTTAGGGTAGATGAGATCGTTAACTCAATGAGAAATCTTCGTGATGAAGTAAAAGATTCAATGGTTGTTGAGAAAATTCTAAGATCTCTAACCCTTAAGTTCGATTCCAAAGTATCTGTCATTGAAGAAATGCAGGATTTGAAGAACCTCATCCATGTGATCTTAACAACTTATGAAATGAGAAAAGGGGTTCCATTAGATATCAGAGAAGTAGCATTAAAAGCTACATATAAAGGAAATGAAAAGGAGGAGCTTAAGGAAATAGGTTACATATCATATGAAGAAGAAGTGAATTTCGTAAAGAAACTCCAAGTAGGAACTAGAAAATTTAGAGGTAAGCATACTTTCAAATGTTTTGTCTATGGAAGAATTGGTCACTACGCTGCTAAATGTCCTTATAAAAAAAATAATAAAAAAGGGAAGAATTATTCAAAAGGGAATGTTAGAGGAAGGTTTGATAACAAGAAACGTTTTTACACACATGAAGATAGTGAATATTCTTCCAATAATGAGGATGTTGAATTTGATCAAGAATATCAATTGCTTACGGCATTTGAAGAAAAATGTGTAGATGAATCTGATGACATTTTTATAGATTCTCTGAAAGAAAAAGATAATCTTATTAAAGAAATAACTCAGCTAAAAATCCATCTAGAAGAAGCTAAATTAGTTGAAGAAGTTTGGAAGAAACAAATTCTAGAAAAGGAAAGGCACAATGAAAGTTTAGAACTTGAAATAGTGGGTCTAATAAAGGAACTTGAGAAAACAAAGACTCTAAATCTTAGATTTGCTAAATGATATGAGACTTTAGAAGAAATCATCTAAGTGCAACGTTGTCCTCTAATAAGACAGGTCTTGGATACAATTCAGATGGTCAATCATCAAAAACTACAAAATCTTTTGAAACAAGTAAATGAAGCTATCTCAATTCAGTAGAAGGAAAAATCGTCAGAATTCCAATTCTCTGCAAAGGAATGAAGGATCAAATATCTCTCAGGTAAAACCTCACCACAATCAAATGGGAAGCTACTCAAGAAGTTGTATACTCCCAAGGTACTCCTACTTCAATGGTCAATGTTTCACTTGTTAAAATTTTGGTCATAAAGTTGTTCAATGTGTCACTTGTAAAACTATTATGACTAGAAAAGTAAGAAAACAAAAGAATCAAATTGGGGAAAAGAAATATTCTTATAATTTTTTCTCATATCTTCAAGATGAAATTAATGTTCTTTTTGCAATAACTTTGGTCATAAATAAATTGGATGCAGAAGTAGAATGGGACCATCCTATCTGCATGAACAGAAGACAATAACACCCAAGGTATGGAAAAAGAAAACCATAGACTCTTAAAATTGTGTTCTAGCTATATATGCAGGAGATCAAGAAAATTTGTGGTACATTGGTATCGGGCATTCAAAGCATATGACAAGTGACAAAGATAAGTTTATGTATTTTAATGAAATAAAGAAAGAAAATAATGTAACCTTTGGAAATAACTCACCTGCTGCTATCAAAGGGAAAGGAACCGTGTTATTAAAGAAAAAGGTCAAGGCTGGAAATGTTTTATTTGTTGATGGATTAAGACATAACTTGTTGAGTCTTAGTCAAATGTGTGACCAAGAGAATGAAGTTATTTTCGGATCAAAGAACTACATAATAAGAAATTTGGACAGGGGTAAGATCATAATAAAGGGAACAAGAACTCCAGGCAATGTATATGTCTTGGAAGGTGGACAAAAACATTGTTACTTAAGAAAATTTGAAGAAAGTTAGCTTTGGCAAAAAATATTGGAACACCTTAGCTTCTCTCAGTTGTACAAATCAAGTAGAATGGGAGCAGTTCGTGACTTGCCCAACATCCCTCCACCTAAAAATAGCATCTACGAATCATGCCAATTTGATAAGCAAACTAGAGCTCAGTTTAATGCTAAAGAAGTTACTTCAAGTAAGCCATTTGAACTTATTCATACTAATTTATGTGGTCCTATGAGAAATAAGTATCCTCATGGTGAACAATATTTCGTTTTATTCATTGATGATTTTACAAGAATGTGTTGGATTGGCTTACTAAAATAGAAAGATGAAGCATTTGATAAATTTAAAGTATTTAAGGCTCTGGTAGAAAATGAGTTAGACTCGAAAATCAAATGTCTTAGATCTTATAGAGGAGGAGAGTTTATACCATATGAGTTTTTAATTTTTTTGAACAACATGACATCAAAAGATAATTTTCTATAGCTAAAACTCCTCAACAAAATGGAGTAGCAGAAGGAATGAATAGAACATTCCAATAAATGGCACTTGCTATGCTTGGTGAATCATGAACTTTGTATACCTTCTGGGGGAAGTAGCACATACAACTGTGAATATTCTTAACAACGGTCATCATGGAGTGAACAGTGATAAAAATCCATATGAACTATGGTTTGGTAAGCCTCCAATCGTCAAACACTTTAGAATTTTTAGAAGCAGATGTTATATAAAAAACAATGATGATAGGCTTGGAAAATTTGAATTTAGTGTTGATGAAGGAATCCTTCTTGGATACTCTTATAGAAGCAAGGGATATAAATGCTATTATAAAATCTTCAAAATATTGTTGAATGCATAGATGTTGTAATTGATGAAACATCCACATGTACCAAAAAGGAAGAACCAACAGATGACGAAACTCTCCCTACTACAAGCCAAAAGGTTGTAGAAGAAGGAAATATAGAAGCATCAAAACAAAGAAATGAAGATACAAATACATCATAAAAGACTCCTTAAGGTATGTTCAAAAAAATCATCCTGAATCTCAAATTATAGGTGAAAAATATGTAGGAATACAAACTAGAAGAACTCTTGTTGAAACTTCTAGTTACTGTTACCCACCATTTTGTGGTTGATACCCCTAAGAGAAAAAAAATCTCCAAGATAGTCCTCAATCGGTAACCAGCAACCCCTTGTAGCCACCAACTAGCTCATTATGCCATTTCTCTACAACCTGATCTAGCCATGTGTTTCCTCACCCATTTGTCATGATCATATGTCTGAAGGTGGGCCTCCCAAACCTAAAGGGATGCCTTATCATTTGGTAATTGAGTATTGTAGTTTGCTTATCATGAACACTTTTGGGCATGAATTTATGGGGAGATTAGGCGGAAAGAATGGGCTAGGTCTATGCTCTTGCCCCCTAGACCCCTTTTGGATATTAACCTAGGATTCTAGCCTCGTGGGATCTCTTTTACTAACCATTTGGTTGTAGGGATGGTATTTCATTAAAAACCTTAATTTTGGTTGTGTGGTCTCACTCCCTCATCCAACATATATTACCCCTCTTTCCGCTCATTATAATCCCATTCATCATTTCTCCCACCTGGGTCTACATTCCTCCACTGGGTCCACATAGGGTTAGATTTCCCCTTCCCCTTTCCCACACCTTGGGTCATGCCTAGAATGGTGCCCTAGAGGTTGAAGCAGCTTAAAAGAAAAGTAAAAGCATAATTAGCCACATTCAACATGAAAATGCATCACAAAATAAAAAATATGACCAGAACAAATACATTTAGCACGTGGGAAAAAGCCAATACATGAGCTTTACCCCATCATGATGGCCATCACCTTGGTTCCTACAAGTTTTATGAGCCTCCTTCATCATATAGGAACCCATGATTGTCCCAACCCCTAGTGGGCAATGAATTGCCCTACCTTAAAAGGGGGGTATCCACTAGTATATATCACACACCATGCTCTTACCCCTTGAACCCTGAACAGTTAATTAAAGAAAAATCATGAAAAGGAAAAACGCATATAAAGAAGGGTGGAAAAATCAAGGTCAGGGCACCTCATTTTCCACAATTGCTCCCTCCTATACATTATATACCCAAGTGTGGGCATCTCTTTTCTAGCCACCCTTATACCCCAGCATGTGCCCCATGGATGCCCCTTCTCATTCCCTACTTCACTCACCTATTTATCACATGCCACCACCTTTTAAAGGATGTACCTTGGACATATTATCCCTTTTAAAAGTAGAAACCACCTAGTGGGATACTTGGTTAACCTCATTTGGAGTTTGGAGACATTAACACATGTTAAAGCCCATTATGGAAGGGCATGCAATTATGAAGTTCCCACTTGTGGTACATGGTTTGTAAGCTATTTTACTTGATTTCCTTGATGACTTGCTATACTGGAAGGCTAGGGGACGCATTGGATCTTATGCAAGATTGCAAATGGTCTCCATCTTCGGTTTGGTCTCCCTATATGGGGCCCTAACCCTCCAGAGGACTACATTGACACATGTAGGGTGTGTGTTGAGAGCCATGAGCCTCCACAGCAATAGACAGCATCCATGGATCCCTAGAGATGTTCAGAGATTGGCTCAAGATCCACCTATTGGATGAGGAAGATGCAACTAGTTCACCTTTTCCCAACCATCCCTACAGATGTACCATGCACTTGGAATCTGACTCAGGACTTGTAGGATGATGTGGCATCACCTACACCATTATCTAAGCCCTTACATATGGTCTACAGACATCTTCGACTCATTTGGAGACCCATGAGGTTATTATCATGCCCCCACACCCATTGAGAGCACCACAGGTTTATTGTTTGGAGAACAAGGAGACACCCCTTTTCCATCAATTTTTAGGGTCCTATTCTTCATTATGGCACCTATGGACCTCATCAAGCCTGTTGTAGGGCCCTACGACGTGTATTGTTTATCATTTCACCTCTTGAGAGGCTTATTATCTCGTTTATGAGCTAGTTTTGTGGGTTTGTCACCAAAAGTTAGGTTATTAGCGCATTATTTTATTTTTGGGGCTTACATAGGCTTAAGAGACTAATTCAAACTCCTAATTAGTTTATAAATACAAGTGGGATGAGTTCATTTTCTCATCATCACTTTGGATTGGATCACTCTTCTCTTTAGAGAATTTCGCAATTTTTTGGGGATGAAGAATTTGAGCATGGATGAATTTTGATGTTTGGATTGGAGTAATTTACTTTGGATCTTATTTATTGTCAAATTGTTGATGGTTGGATATTTTCTATTACATGCAAGTACACACTTTTAATGATATTCTTGTTTTAATTTTGTCTATGCATTGAATGGGATTTTTACTATAATAGGGCTAATTGTTGCATTGCATAATTGCAAATATGTGAAATTATTTTTTCTATATAGCATCTCTCAATGTTTGAGCCATGTATGTGAATGAAATATCCTAGGGATAACTCCACCAATGAATTTATCTTTATAAGCCATCTCCTTTTCCACGTGAAGTATAAAAGCTTTGAGGTTTCTTCTTCTTGCCCTAAAGGTTAATTGAACTATTCCTTAAGGCCTCCCTGACCGAAATAAAAGTTCATTTCTCATCATTCTCCTAGAATCCATTCTCCCCAAGGGATTAAGGCACTGGTCCTCCAATAGGTAATCACTCAAAGAACATTTTTCTCCAAATTTCCCTCTCTCTTCTAGTTCTAGCTAAGTTAAGTCACCTAGGATATCACTTTCTCGACAAAATAGCCTAAGAAAAAGTTTGATCTTCTAGCCTCTACTGTGTTTGTGTGTCCTCAATGCCTCCTCCAATTTTGAATCCATTCTAATAGTGGATTTGTGAGATAACCCAAGCCCTACCTCTAAGATAAAACTTTGCCTTGCTAGTCCCTAGGTTAGCACCTCATAGGATCAATTTGATACTTTTAACTGGAAATTATTGCTTTGATCTTTACCCTTCCTTGTCTAGGTTAAGAACATCATTGGTTGCTAGATTCTCTCCCCTTAATCTAGGTTGGGTCCACTTGGTCCCGTGTGTTCCCACACCTTTGAAAAATCAATTCTTCAAGAACCATTCGGGAAGTCAAGTTCAATAAGGATTTTTAGGATTGGGAAACTCCTTACAAGGAATATTCCTCTAACCTAACCCTCAAATCCTCACCTCCTCATCCTAGAAACCTGTGTACCTTGCTTAAAAAGAAAGTAGGCTCTATTCTTAACCCCCCTTCTAGGAAAGCACTATTAAGGTCACTTCACATCCATTGGTTATTCCATCCTTCACAAGTGACTTTCTATATACCGGGTCTCCTCCCATCGGTGAAATTCTGTAATCAGTAGGGAGTCTTAGCTGAGGTGATAATGGGCTAAGCCTCCATCATTGCCCTTGATCTAGTATTTGTCCCTCTAGAAGTCTCTTTTATGCCCCTGATAGTTTGAGCGGTAACAGTTACCTAGCCTTACTGTCCACAATTGAACCTCAAAATGTGAATCAAGCAATAAAATATGAATGTTGGATTAAGGAAATGAATGAAGAACTTGATCAAATAGAAAATAATCATACATGGGAATTAGTACCAAGGCCTCAAGATAAAAATTTATTGGGACAATATGGGTGTTCAAAGATAAATTTAATGAAAATGGAGAAGTAATTTGCAACAAAGCAAGACTTGTATGCAAAGGCTATGCTCAACAGGAAGGGATAGACTTTGAAGAAACATTTTCACCTGTAGCTACACTTGAAGGCATAAGAATGTTTCTTGCATTTTTCAATTTTTCATAGCTTTAAAGTATATCAAATGGACGTCAAATCTACATTCTTAAATGGGGATCTAGAAGAAGAGGTCTATATGGAACAACCTAAAGGGTTCATTCTTGGGAATGATAAAAATCTTGTGTGCAAACTTAATAAAGCATTATATGGATTGAAACAAGCTCCTCGTGCATGGTATTATTGTCTTGACAGGTACCTTCAGCTACAAGAAGTCAAAAAGGGATTTGCAGATAACAACCTATATATCAAATTGGATAAATATAAACTTTTGATAGTTGTTTTTTATGTAGACAACATCATATTTGGAAGAAGTGTAGAAGCTATGAGTCAAGGATTTTCTTCAATTATGCAGCAAAAATTTGAAATGGCTCTATTGTCGCACGGAATGTCTAGGCACCATGACAACGCTCAGATCAGGGGTTGTCACCCTAATCTGCAAACTCTCTGTTTAAGTTGTCTCCCTACAACAGGCTAAGGGGGGTAGACCCTATGGAAAAGTGGAATGAAAAAGAACTAGTTGGGAACCAGCCAGTTTGGGAGACATAGTGAAGCAATCAAGTACTTGATTAAGATTTAGCAAGACATATAGGATTTCATCAGATTTTAAACGATTGATACCAGTTCCTTATGGAGTCAACGATCTTGCTAGGGAAATTAATACCAAGTAATCAATTAGAAATTATTGCTTAGATGAATGACTATTTTATATGAAATACAGATCCTAAAACTAATGTGAGATGCAAGAATCTTGGTTAATTTTAGTTAAATGCCTATTTAAATGTGAACTCTTCAATCCTTTCTGTGTTGAGCCTGATTTCGTATTAATTGGCAGAGAGAAGATTAGGAGAAGAACACTAAGGTGTGATTAACGATACCTCTCCTGAAATTCTAACATACCCGGTGCCTCCGGCGCTGCAGAGAACTGTGGCTCTGACGACTGCAAGGTCACCATTTTAAGTACTATTAAAACAGGGTTCTCAAGAAAAGACCGATGGAGATCTATCTGTCTATCTACCAAGCTATTGCTTGGAAGTAAATTTTATCTATGTAAAGTTAACTTATATGAAAATGCACCAGAAGATGAGATGAAGTTAAACTCGAGAATGGGAAAACACTTATGCCACAAAATCCCTCAATTACCCAAATGAAATGCTCACCTTTTTTTAGATGAAGACTTAGAAAATAAACTCTTGAAGATACTATAGTTAAAACACCATCTTATTTCAAATCTTCTTGATACAATTTAGCTCAAAGAACACAAAAACAACTTTGTGATTCGATATCAATGTCAACAGATGCTAAAAAAAATACTTAGTTTATGAAACAAGGATATGCATTTCCATGACAGAGTACTTAATTTTCAGAAAATTAATTTTTTATGACAACAGTAATATGACAATGAAAACAGTAAGCTATCAATGATATCTTTATGCCAAAAATTTACCGAAATTTCTCCAAACTTGCACACGTGAATTATCAAAAAATTTCAGTCTGTTATGATGTGATTTCCAAAAGTATATCAAATCTGATATACTTATTACAGCCAGCAATTAAAGCATGAAATAATCCTAATGATGAATGCCCAACTCAATAAATTAATTCCTTAATGTATTAGACAACATAGGAACTGATTTTAGGCTAACCCACATGAAATTTTTCCACTGTTATATTTCATACTTCAGAAAGAAAATTATTCAGAGATAACAGTGACCCAAAATGTAGATCTAGGCAAAATTCTTGATACACATTAAACATAAATGACTTGTTAATGTATTTAGCAATTTTTCAATTAATTTAAAACCACTTAGATGTGTTTTTCACCACTATTAGAAAGGTATATGACTATTGTAGCAAACAGTGAGGAAAAAGATGGTTTAGAGATCAAACCCTTAGGCTCTAAGCCTTGACGATCACTTGCCCAAGTTGCTAAAAAAATTTCAATATCTGAAACACAAATTTTTACCAAATTTTCTACAAAAACCCACCAATGATTAGCTTCAAAAAATCAAATATTCAAATCAGAAATGGAGCAAGGGAATATAGGGCCAATGAGAGCTAGCAATAAGCCCGATAGAACTAGCGTTGGACTAGGAGAAGGCATATCCAAAACATAGGAGCCCCAAAACTTGAAACCCTTGTTCTAAAAAAAATAAAAAAGTATATAAATAAAATAAAGTTAAATTAAATTAAATTAAATATTGGCGAATAACAAACTTTTTGAAAAAAGATTTGGAAAAATAAATAAATAAATAAATTTAAAATTATTTTGCTTCAAATCTTCTGATTTATTGCAAAATATTTAATGGTTGGCCTTGTAAAATATTTGGGATAAGATATTTCCCTCCACGGCCTAGATCTGTCTCAAAACCCCCATATCTGCCTGAAAAATCTCAGATCTGAAGATTTACTTGGCTAATTTCTCAAATCTATTCCTGCAAACAATATTTGAGCCCAAATATTGCCTTCTAAGGTCTATATCTAGCTCAGATATGAAGATTTACTTGGTTGATTTCTCAGATCTATTCCTGCAAACAATATTTGAGCCTAGATCTTTCTCTTTAGGGTCTAGATCTAGCTCAAATCTGAAAATTTACTTGGCTGATTTCTCAGATCTATTCCTGCAAACAATATTTGAGCCTAGATCTTGCCCTCTAGGGTCTAGATCTAGCTCAGATCTGAAGATTTTCTTGGCTGATTTCTCAGATCTATTTCTGCACAAGTGAAAAGAGAAAAACCCAATATCCAATATGTACAAAAATAGAGAAAATCTCAAAAACTCAAGTGTTAAAATTATGTTACAAAATTTCATATCTACACCAGTAAATAACAGATCTATACAAATAATTTACAGATCTATACAAATAATTTATAGATCTATCAAATCTGAGGAGTATGAGTCCAACTCCGCTCCTAGATATGATAATCTAAGGCTCTAAATAGCCATATCTATTAATTTTTCCACAAAATATTTAAAAGATTTTGAAATTTTAGAGAGGTACTAGCCCAAAAACACCATGCAGAAAAAAGATTGTCGTTAGATAAATCTTGAGGCTTATATGAAGTAGGCTCTTCAGAAAATATGTGTTGAAAGTTGGCTGGTCCAACCGAGAACTATCCCCAAATGCTCAATGAGAACCTGAGAGACCTTCTTCAAACACTAAATCAACCATCAAATCAAGTAGAGAAATAGAAAAACAATAAAATTTTGAAGAAATAAAGATACCTGCTACTTCAATCAAAATTAAAAATGTTACTCTAGATCCAACAAACTAAATAAGGTACCTGCATTTAGATTATTCTAAGAGAGCTATTGATTGATAGTTTTCACATAATATTAAGCATAAATTAAAACAATGTTACCATAAATTCATGAAGAGGAACACTACAGCACGTTGAAACCCCGAAGAATTTTGCATTAATTCAAAAACGTATACAACAGAACTTGAGAGCTTAGTACACGATCTAGAGATTGGATGATATCAACTGACAACTGAACTCATCTTTAAAGAAAAATCTTCCAACGGCTAGTTCGAGTGATCCTTGTCAAAGTAATCTCCACCGTTGATGAGGATTAAAAAAAATTTGAAACTCATCCGTTGAAATTTTAATTATTGAAGAAATTTCAAATTTTTCAATTAAATGCATTTTAATTAATTCAAAAATTAATTTTTTGAATTAATTTCCTCAAAATTTGACTTTGACTTAACCCCAGGGACCAAAGACTTAAAATTTAGCAAAATAATCAATTAACCTTATAGTCCCTGGACCTCTTAAAATTTAATTTTTAAAGGACCCACGAATTTTGCCTTTAAAAAGTTTAAATTTACCTAGCACCTATAATTAATTAAATTTCTGGCTTAGAATTTTAAATAATTTTGGCCAAAAAATTTAATTAATTAACCTACGAGGGGATAAATTATTTTTCTAACCCTCAAGACACTTTACATCATGATTTTTACATTTTTTACATCTCAAGGGGAAAACCCATTTACAAAAGACCCTCATAGAGTACCTAGTTCTGCGACACAAATATAATCTAGCAGATCAAGCAATTTGTAATAAAATAATCTAACCAAATAGTTAGGATTATTCCCAAATCGCTTTTACATAGACTCGATCTAGAACACTTGGACTCCCCTAAGATCCCAGTGACAAAATCCATTCTGGCTTTGGAGTAAGGTTGAAGGAAAACTCTTCCGACCATCCCAAAATGGATCGGTGAGACAAAAAACCTCTCGGAATGTAGATCGTCACCAGAAAAGTAGGTTTACCTAGGTGATTACATACACGACACGAATCTACTGAGATTATTTACATTATACACATGCACACTAGGTTTACATTATAAGATGATCCTCAGGCTGATGATGATAGTTGGATGGCAAGAACACATCGATCAGGCGCTATCCCTTTTGCGAGAAAGGGGGTGCACTCCTATGGGTCATTGACACGTAGTGGTCAACAGGCTCTACTTGGTGAACTAACATCTTTTCTCAGCCTCCAAGTTCAACAAACTAAAAATGGTATATTTTTTTCTCAAACCAAGTACCTCAAATAGATTTTGAAGAAATACGGAATGGAAGACTACAAGCCAGTATGCACACCAATGGTAACACGATGTAACCTTAGTCAAAATGATGATTCTCCTTCAGTGAATCAACCAACAAATGGATCTATGATTGGTGGCTTACTCTACCTTACAAGTACAATACCAGAGATT
This sequence comes from Pinus taeda, assembly GCA_000404065.3. NCBI lineage: Eukaryota > Viridiplantae > Streptophyta > Pinopsida > Pinales > Pinaceae > Pinus > Pinus taeda. The sequence continues at coordinate 378,963 of APFE031602767.1, forward strand.
ATGCATGTAGTTGGCATTGTTGGATGATTTCAAGCCAATTCTAAGGAAACTCATCTCCAAGCAATGAAGAGAATATTCAAGTATCTACAAGCAACTCAAGATTTTTGTCTATGCTATCCTAAAAATGCAGACTTTGTACTTCATGCTTACACAGACACGGATTGGGAAGGCAATATTGATGATGATAAGAGTACTAGTGGAGGAGCATTTTATTTGGGACCCTGTTTGGTATCATGGTTCAACAAGAAACAAATATCCATTGCTTTATCTATTGTTGAGGTAGAATATGTTGCTGTTGCATCTTGTTGTACTCAACTTCTATGGATGATGCAAACATTAAAAACATTCAAATCACTTGTTCTCAACCTGTACCTATCAGTTGTGACCATACTAGTGCTATAAGTATCTCTAAAAACCCTTCATGCACTCAAAAACCAAGCATATTCCAATCAAATATCATTTTCTGAGAGAACATGTGCTTGAAAAAAAGGTCAAACTAGAATATGTTCCTTCAAAGGAACAAGCTGCAGATATATTCACAAAGCCACTTCCATGTGATTCCTTTGAATATCTCAGACAAAATTTAGGAATGATTCTTGCTTCATCACTCTACTAATTATTCTGACAGATATTTCATGTTCATGGGGAGTTGAGACTGTAAATTACTATAATTTACTTTCTATACATGGAGCAATCCTCCTCAAATGGCCCTTCAAGTGATCTCCTACTTCTCTCGGCCAGCTCCATCTCTACAATTCCTTCCTCTGACTCCCATGTGAGCCCAGTGATGGCTCTCTGCACAGGCCTGGGTGACTGTAAATCGAACTACTCCAATGCAGCAACCTATTGCTCCAAAACTCTCCCGGAAGGTTGATCCTCCATTGTAGCTTTAATGCCCAAACTCCTCGGCAGTTCCTGCCCAAATGAACCTACAAGCAACCCCTACGTGTTCCCCTTCTACGTCCTCCAAAAACAAGCACTGGCTAAGACAAAAATTGAATGATACGACTGTGAAACTCCATTGGCTCTACTCCAAGGTAGTACAAATTTCCTTCCTCGAGTGGCACTCGAAGTCCACTGAAGCAAGGGATGCAATCTCCACTCGGAGACACTCGTGTGCTAAACAGCACAGCAACCCAGCTAAGTGGCTCGAACAACTAAGGTTGAGTTCAATATGTCAAAATATAAGATGTTGAAATTAGGAGAGTTGCCTTCCTTATATAGATTTTGTGGAGCACTTTTCCCTCCATTTTCCCTCCATCGTGGGTCCCTCACTTAACCATCAATTTCCCCTCCATGAAAATAAAACTAGGGAATGCGTATTCTCCTAGTGTGGGTGCCCTCCACATACAAATTAACCACATTGAAATAACTTCTACTAAGTCTAGCCTCCTAATAAAATCGAATGGGCCCCATCACCTCCAAACTTGGCCCCAAAATGTAGAAATTAATCTTGTTCCAAAATAATTTAAGAAGGGACATTACATTCTTCCCCTCCCAAATGTTTCTTGTCCCCAAGAAACTTGAATGTTGGATGCTCAATTATGCGCTCGCCCTCCCAAGTAGCATCCTCATCCGGCAAGCTCCTCCAATGCACCAAAATTCGCTTGTCCTCAAGCAATGTCTGAGCAAAAATCCTCTCTAATTGTTGATCCCCATTGTCACTGCAAAATGTGCCAGGGTCCTAGATCTGCCACTAGATCGTGCCTGGAGTCTGCATTATCCTGATATGAAAGAATCCTTCAATACCAGGATCCTAGGAAATCTTGTCCAACATGAATCTCCCCTCGCTCCACTCACTATGTTGCCCGATGAAAGTACCAGAAGTACCCTGCTCCATTAATGACTCGTTAAATCTCGATGGAAAATCTATATGATCTCCCCCTGCAATAGTCGTCGCATCCCTAAAGTTTATTGAGTTCTGAAGAGTTATGATGCCCCAGTTCCCTGCTAGTCCTAGAGTGGTGCCACCATGCTGACGTTGCACTACTCTGACTATGTCATACTCCCCATCGTGCACAGTCAGTATCCTCCTCTCCTGGAACTCGATGGTGGAATACTGAAAGAGGCGAGACACATACTTCTTGGGCATCTCCTTGACACCAAGGCCTACCCATCCAAATCTAACTTCGAACCTGGGCAGCAACAGAGAATGTATGCCTCCCCATATGATGAAACCCACATGAGTCATCCCTAGAGTGAACTATATCACTCTTTGCCATGACTTCGCTCATCACAAGTGATCTATCGATCAACTGAATCCCTGCATCCCATAGCCAGACCTGTTGTGGCATAGCCCTGTCAACTGATGGAATTCCTCTAGCCCTCATCTCTAGTCCCTACATGTGATCACTATATATGCTCCATATATCATGGGCTAATCTTATGCATGCTAATCTACCCTGTGCCTGCCACTATGTAGTATCGATGATGGTTGGAAGCCATGTGTGCTAAAGAGATACCCCATGAATGCAACCAAAAGATGGATTTGATACTCTTAATCGACTCTGGGTATGTGGATCCCTCCTATCACTGCCAACCATCTCCCTCGGGTCTTCCATCCACCCTCTCAATAATGTGCCAATATAAGGTCTAGAGCCTGGACACATATTGGGAAACTACCTCAGTCATACCTGATATCCTCTGCTCATGCTTGGTCCTGACATGCCCTGAGAAAAGAGTGACACGTGTCTCCCTCGTGACTAGCTCCCTAAACGTAGGCTCGGTGATGAATGATATGCCACCCCTATAGATGATCACCTCATTCCCCAACCTATGGTTGTCAACTGACGCACCAATCCAATTCCACTACTGAAAAGTCTCCCCCCTAGTGCGCTGAGTGTCACCCAAATATCTCGGGTGAGCTCCTCATCCCCCAATTCTCATGCTTAGAGTGCAGAAAGTTGACATCAAAATTGACTACACCTGGGAGGGATGTAGAAGAGGGTCAAGTGTGTGATTCCCCATAGATACCATCAAGTATCTCTCATATGTGTACCCATTGATCCTGGGTGAACTATGCCCAAAGGTATGCTCGATGTTTCCATCCAAGGGTCTCCCTGGAGGCAACACTCCAGGACCTCATTGTGTAGTACTATACACCCCTACATACCACCGATCATCCCAGTACACCTAGACATGCCATTGTACATCGTGGCCTACCCATGTACACCGCTGGATACCCTCAACTACGGCTATGCCATCTTGTACCATCTTGTGTCACGTCTGTGTCACTGTACCTATCACTCCCCACATGTACTCAATGCGATGTGAGGCACTCCTACTCCACAACGTAGTCCAACATACTACGACACACCCCCATGTGTATCCATACCCATCTGTAGACCACTACTCCATGCTAGATGCTCCTACCCATCCCTGAATGAGATGGCCTAAAGTTGTGTCCATATGTGTCGGCCCGCATCCATCCCAGATCATCACCTCCATTTTCGCATCACCATGCTCTTCGATGGGGGGACCTCCCCTCCAAGTCCTCCCTAAGGGATCCAAGAAGTGAACCTCCCCAAATGTCAATAGCGATAACACCACTGCTTTGCACCTTTGTGTCTCACACAAATGCGAAGAATCCCTAACTCCATACAAGGCATTGTCTAGTGGCTGCCAATGCCACCTCCTCCGACAAACTCTTGCCAAAGTATGTTGATCATATTAAAACCCCATGTACAATTGTCATACCAAGACAACCCAAGGAGTCTACCAAAAAATTGGTTGGCCACTGGTGTTGACCAAAACTCTCCTAGCGGAGATGCACGCTCGACTTCTAGTTCAACTATACCCTCTAGGTCGTAGTCAAGCGTATACCCGGGAAATGATAGTTGTTCCCTCCCGGATCCCAATTGTTGAAGGAAATGTAGCTAGGTTCGTTCTTCATAAATGTACTTTTGATATTTGTACTTATTCAAGAAAAAAAAATATTATTTGTATAATGTATGTCAATGAGTTTCTTTCTCATTGAAATAGGTCTAGCACTAGTTAAAGTGTTATAGGTGAGTCAAATAGTCAAAATAAAAAGGTTGAAGACCTTAAGGGCATGCTACACCATGTATGAATATTTACTAAAGTCAAGAGAATGCCTCCAAGCAAAGTCAATACTCCTATGCAAAGGCACCATCAAAGAGGATTGTTCAAGCATGTGACACCACCAAATAAGCTATCCAAAGCAAGACAGCAAGTCGGCCTGCAAACAAGTTAACAAGTCAACCTTCTAGTCGGCCTAAACAAGGGACATACCTCTATATATAGAGGTTGTCCACTCCCTCAAAAGTGAACGCACTCCTCTTTGAAATCTGCGAAGAAAGAAGGCAAGAAAGAGCGAAAGAAAAGGGTCTCTAAGGGTAGTGAGGAAGAAGGGTATACAACCGAAGTTAAATAGGTTTGTTCTAGGGCAGCTGCAGTCACACATGCAAGGAAACAAAGGGTTTTCCCTGCGGCTAGGATAGCAGCAATTCATATTCACCCATCTATCTTTGTTTGGGGCTAAATCTAGGCCTACAAGGCCTCCTACTCAAGCATAGAAGGAAGACACTCAAGTGAAGGAGAGAAGGGCATACAACACTAAGTGAACCTCCCACACATGAGAGAAACTAGGGTAGCAGAACAACAGTACATTCATACACCGATATCTCAAGAAGTATCTCATTTGGTCAAAGAAGAAGTCTACTTGAGCAATGTATATAAGAGGAACACCTCATCTAGAAGGCTCACTCAAGGAAGGTCTATCTCTAGACAAGAAACAAACGAGGAAGACGAAGTGTTGAGGAGCGAAGCGCTGAGGAGAAAAATGCTAGAAGGAGGAAGCCTATGTGTCGAGGAACAAAGTGTAAGAAAGAGGAGAGGACTTGAATTTTGCTTGGAGAATATTAATAGCAAGGTTCTATGGTTTGGAATTTATCAATAGAAGCTTCAATAAGAGAAATTCACGAAAGGGTTTTCCACTCAAGAGAAGAGAGGTTTTGGCCCTCATAGAGAGCCAACATCTTGTGTTCTTATCTTATGTTTTGGTAGCAGTTTGATGAAGTACACACACATGCATTAATAATAATAAGAAGAAAAAGATTAAGCTAACAATAAAAATTAAAAATACTCCACAAATTGTTATCAACTAAAGAAGAATCGCACTACACCTATTTTCCCTAGATTCTTCAACATCGTATCAGAGGTAAGGTAACACATCAAGGAAAGGGCATCTCAATAAAACTCATCAAGGAAGGACATCTACAAGGTTGAAGCATCAAGCCTATAAGTCTCAATCACTTCAAGGACAAGAAGGTCTACAATCCATCATTCATCAAGGAAGTCTACAAAACTAGAAGAAAAGCCTTACATAAAGGCACCTACAAAGAAGAGCAGATTGAAGCAGGGCCTACATCAAGCTACAAGTCATCAAGCAAATCTCATCATCAAGCAAGTCCACTTGGAGAAGGCAACTTGAAGAACATCAAGATCCTAGGAAGGCAAGCCATCAAGTCTTCAAGGAGAAATAAAATCCACTAAATCTCAAAATCTATCAAGTAAGTACATGTCCCCTTCTAAATATACATCAATGTCTTTTTGCAAGGAACGCAATAAATTGGTAGGTACCAACAACTTTCTTGCATGGAATAAGAGGACTTATTTACTTCTCAAGGAGAATGAACTTCTAGAACATGTCAAAGGGAATATCACTATCCCTACAAAGGAACAAACTTAAGCCTTATCTAAGTACAATAAGGATGAGACAAGAGCTCAAAGGATTTTGATAGAATCAATCAAAGACTCTCATTCCTTATGTCTCCAAATTTGAAACATCAAAATAAATTTATGATAAGCTAGTAGAGATATTCTCGGTATCCACAACCGGAGAAGTAATATCTCTAAGGAATGTATTGTACAAGATGAAGATAACAAAGGAAGGAATAGCTCCCTACTTCATGAAAATCTTTGAAATGAGAGATCAACTTCAAGAGCTTGCGGAAGTCATGTCTGATAGAGAGATGACAATTGTAGTACTCAATGCTCTACCTGAGGATTGGGGCAACTTCACATCAAGAATATACGCCAAGAAGGAAGCAACCACACTCAATTGAAATGTGGTCTCTATGTAGGAAAGAGGAAACCAGACTTAAAGCAAAGGAAGATGTGTGCTCAAAGGAGCAAACATTTGCTACCATGGCCAAAAGAAAGGGAAAATTTGGCAAATTTGGTCCACGAAGAAAAAACAACAAAGACATGTCCAAAATCCAATGTTTTGGATGCCAAGAATATGGACATTATAAAAGGAATTATCCTAAGCTTAAGAAGGACAACAACAACAAAAGAAAGAGGGAAGAATCTCACATAACTCAAGAGGTGAAAGAATAAGGAAAGAAGAAAAAGAAGGAAGATCCTCCGTATATCTACAATGACTAAGTCAAATTATTTACATCAAGTCTTCTTTCAAGTTTTTGAGTAGTATAGGAGCATGTAGGAATATAATAAAATTGCATGGCTAGAAACATCCTCCAGAATATAGAAGCATGATTTACATAGTTAAAAATACTCATCTAGAAGAAGAATTTATAAATAAGAACAAAATGCATGGTTAAAAACATCTTCTAGAATATAGGAGTTTGGTAAATATGGCTCAAGATATTAATATAAAAGGAGCATACATAGTATAGGATCTCATCCAGGATGAAAGAAAAATTGGTCATGATTAACAATCTTAGGAGACCTCCATCATCAATAGAAAGAAAACATTTGCAATGCAAGGGTCTGTAAGATCCTATGATGGAATCTTCAAAACAAGGTTCATGAACCAAAGCATATGTCTCATTAGGTATCTCATTTATGAGATTCAAGAAAAAGATGATACGCAAGCAAGCTAAGAAGGGCCACACCAAGGACAACCAAATGAAGCTAAGATGGTAAAAGGAGAATCAAGATGAGGTATGTATGCATCAAAGTTTAATCATGTTATCATTTGTATATTATTGAGTCATGGGAATAGTTATATAACATGATCAAGTATGAAAGAATCTATTTCACCAAGAACATGGTCGAAGACATGTACTACAATGCAATGAAGGTCAACAAAAGAATATGCTTACATAAGGAGTATAAGATTGTTGACTACGAAGCAAGAAGAAATGATGACTAATCTAGGAAGCAAGCAACGAAGAAATGCTCTCACAAGAAGCTTAAAATGGTTGACTTATCTATCTAAGAAGAAGCAAAATGAAGAAAGAGATCAAGCATGTGAAGAACACCATGATCACCAAGAATCACTATCTGACAAGATACTTTGAAGATATCTCCTAAAAGAAGGCAGGATAACTCTGACAAAGGAAGGAAGGACCCTTGACACCTATGAAGGTCTTGGAGATATAAAAGATGCAGATAATTGATTCTAGTCTATGAAAATGTCGTGATAAAGAAGCCATCTAGCAAAAGGAAAATAAATATTGAAGCAATATCAGGATGAAGTCATGATGGGCTACAAGGTTAGAGAATGTAAACAAGCAAGTACAACGAAGAATCCGTGAGAAGATTATTCCGAAGTATGGACAGATGACAAAGGAGTATCCAGATGACAAGAAAACAAGATGTATGGCAAGAAAGACACTTTCTACGAAGAAAGCAATGAAATGACAAACCAGGAAGGAATATGATCGATGGATGGTGCCCTACCTAGAAGAAGTTCGAACAAAGACTTCATGACATCAAGCAAGGAAGGAGATCAAGCAGTTGAAGGACCCATGAAGAAGAAGTTGTTGATGAATGAAAGAGTCCCTAGTTAAGAAGGAGCTCTGACAAGTCTCTGATCAAGAGGGATTTTTGGATCACCCCTGATTACAAAGGAGTGACAATTGTGTTTTTCCATTTCAGGGGTCATGCACTAGACCAGGACTAGTAGTCGTAAGTCTAGATGAAGGCCATGAATGGAAATGTAGACACAAGATAGACACAACATTCTTGTCTACTCTTGGGAAGAAATAATGGGAGGATTAGGTAATCATCTGGCATCCGATACTCTTAGAGGATGTGTAGGGTATCCAAGACAAGAGTAGGCAAGAGGACCGATATTATTTGAGGGTTGGGAACCCAAGACAAGAATAGTCCTAGAAGGTCATACTTAGAGAACACCCGGTTGGGTATGTACCTTGAGAGACAATGATGAGGGTGTCTATAAACCATTGGTCTCGCCAGCAGTGTAGCTCATGGTCTCACGAAGAAATGGATTTGTTAGTTAAGGCCTTGCACTATGACAATGTTGATGGATATGATGCTATAACAGATGGATTGCAAATCTGGTTCTCTTATGTGAATTCTTCAATATTGACAGTAGCCAAACACCTTGTATTGTTATATGAATACCTCCCTAGTTAAGAGGGAGCGTTGAAGGAAATGTAACTAGGTTCAGTCTTCATAAACGTACTTTTGATATTTGTACTTATTCAAGAAAAATAAATATTATTTTATAATGTATGTCAATGAGTTTCTTGCTCATTGAAATAGTTCTAGCACTAGTTAAAGTGTTATAGGTGAGTCAAATAGTCAAAAGAAAAAGGTTGAAGACCTTAAGGGCATGTTACACCATGTATGAATATGTATTAAATTCAAGAGAATACCTCCAAGCAAATTCAAGTCTCCTCCTATGTAAAGGCACCATCAAAGAGGGTCCTTCAAGCATGTGACACCACCTAAGAAGCCATCCAAAACAAGACAGCAAGTCGGCCTACAAACAAGTTAACAAGTCGGCCTTCTAGTCAGCCTAGAGGAGGGACAGACCTCTATATATAGAGGTTTTCCACTCCCTCAAAAGTGAACACACTCCTCTCTGAACTCTGTGAAGGAAAAATGAAAGAAAGAGCGAAGGAAAAGGGTCTCTAAGGGCAGCAAGGAATAAGGGTATACAACCGAAGTTAAAGAGGAAACAGAGGGTTGTCCTTGCGGCTAGGACAATATCAATTCATAGTCACCCATCTATCTTTGTTTGGGGCTAAATCTAGGCCTACAAGGCCTCCTACTCAAGCATAGAAGAAAGACACACAGGTGAAGGAGAGAAGGGCATACAACACCAAGTGAACCTCCCTCATGTGCGAGAAACTAGGGCAGTAAAACAACAATACAGTCATACACCCATATCTCAAGAAGGATCTTGTTTGGTCAAAGAAGAAGTCTACTTGAGCAAGGGATAGAAGAGGAACACCTCATCTAGAAGGCTCACTCAAGTAAGGTCTATCTCTAGACAAGAAACAAAGAAGGAAGACGAAGTGCTGAGGAGCAAAGTGCCGGAAGGAGGAAGCCTATGTTTCGGGGAACAAAGTACAGGAAAGAGGATAGGACTTGACTTGTTCTTGGAGGACATTCTTATAAAGGGTCTAGGGTGATCAATAGAAGCTTAAATAAGAGAAATTCACGAAATGGTTTTCCTCTCAAGAGAAGAGAGGTTTTGGCCCTGGCAGAGAGCCAACATATTATGTTCTTGTCTTATGTTTTGGTAGCAGTTTGATGAAGTACACACACATGCATTAATGAGAATAAGATTAAGCTAACAAGAAAAAGTAAAAAGACTCCACAAATTGTTATCAAGTAAAGAAGAATCACACTACACATATTTTCCCTAGATTCTTCAACACCAATTCCAGTAGGGGCTTCCAGCATCCCCAATGTCTGGAAACTCCTGTTGAGATCCACCTGGGTGCACTACCATCTCCATAGTCCACTCCACCGGGTACCAACTCATAATATCTCGCCACCCAACCCCAAGAGAGGGATTGAATGCACGAACTCCCACACATAGAACAGCCCCAGCATGCGGGTGTTGCACCCTGTGCAACTCAGGTCGTCTCATCTCTCTATCTTGGTCAATACATACAATATGACTAGGTAGCTTTGTCTCCCTCTGTCCAATGGGCCAAGGTAACCTAACAGTGTTGCCAGCCTCGTCTATGTATGCCTGAAGAGGGTTGCTCTCACACTCCAACGTGCACTCTAGCTGCACCAATAGGGAATCCAAATGCTCCCCAACGTGATTCAATCTAGTCGTGGACTCAGCACAAACCTCTCTCATGCCCTCTAGCTCCTCATTCTGCTACAGAATTGCCTCTCGCATTGACACGACCTTCCTTTTTAATGCTAGAAGGTCGGCCTGAAATAAATGGAATTTTCATGGGAATCTATCACCCATAAACTTGGTCACGATTCCAGATACCTTAGCAATTCTTGGCATCTCATCCATGGGTGGCACCCCCTCAACAAATGGCTCTATCCTCTCCATCAAGGTGTCAACTGGGGCTATCAAAGAGGTCTCTAATAAATGTGACTCCTGCGCCACACCGGATATATCGATGTGATCCTCACCATCTTGTGGGCTCTCAACATCATGCTCAACCTCCTTCTGAGACCCCTGATATCTAAAGCTAGGTCCCCACCAACAAAAGTGCCCCCTGTTCTCACACTCTAACTGTCTTTGTCCTGTCTGCTCCTTTTTAGGAGATCTGGTGCCCTGATCTGGTGGACTTTCCCCACACGATGTGGATGGTTGCACCCCCACATCCTTCTCACCTCTAATGTCTCTATTGTAAGGGTGAGGATGGGTTTGGTCTGTCACCCTCCTCAACTGAGCCAACCTCTCATTGTCCCAATGAATTCTACCCCGGAATTTTTGCATACTAGATTTCCCTTGTGCCATGGGTTTGTCTCTAGTTTCACCCATCACTATGCACTCATACCCAAAACTTCCATGATCTTCTAGCTAATTTCCCACATCTGGGCCAAGATCATGCTCTAATACCACTGTAATGCCCCAAACTAAGGAAAATAGTGCTATCCCAAGCAAATAATAAAAACAACACCACAAAATTGAAACATTTAGTGCACACCCATAAAAAGCCCAAGAATATCCAACAGCAGAGCCATATTATTATAATTTGGGAGAAAAATACAATAATGTGGAAGTGGTGCACTTGGGTTTGCCTCAATGGCAAGTGTGATCAAACCCAGGTGGTAATATGTCAAGCCCAGATAGCACAATAACCACTGCAATGATGCCCTGCACTGGCCCTATGAAATTGTGATGTCTGCTACAAGCATGATCTTGGAAACCCCACCTCCAGTGCTCAGAAAATTACGGAAAATTAACCCTGGCCTATCCACCAAATACTCAGAATAACCCACGAAGGAATTATCCAAATTTTGACCTTGGAATTTTGACCCAAATTCCCCTTAGCTCCTTTAACTGTTGGTTGAGTTGGGCCCCTTCTTGACCCCTTATATATGCCCAAAAAATTCTATAAAATTACAAGTGTGATCCTTGCACAAAACCCACAAAGGGTTTCCCTTGGTTCCAACCTTCAAAAATTGACCCTTCACAGCTTGGCCCTCCTCCAATTTTGAATTTTGTTGCTGTGACTGCTTCTATCAATCTCTGCTCTCCTAACTCCAGCAATCCTCCTCAAATGGACCTCCAAGTGATCTCCTACTTCTCCCGACCAGCTCCAGCTCTACAATTCATTCCTCTGACTCCCACGAGAACCCAGTGATCGCTCTCTGCGCAAGAATAGGTGATTGTAGATCAAACTGCTCCAATGCAACAACCTCCTGCTCCATAACTCTCCCATAAGGTTGATCCTCCATTGTAGCTTCAATGCCTAAACTCCCCCGGTAGTTGCTGGCCAGATGAACCCACAAGCAACCCCTACGTTTTCCCCTTCTGCGTCCTCCAGAAACACACACTGCCTGAGACAAATGTTGAATGATATGACTGTGAAACTCCACTGGCTCTCCTCCAAGGTAGTACGAATTGTCTTCCTCGGGTGGCAATCAAAATCCACCGAAGAAAGGGTTGAGATCTTCGCGCAGATACACTCGTGTGCTAAACAACACATTACCCTAGCTTAGCAGCTTGAGCAACTAAGGTTGAGTTCAATATGTCAAAAGATAAGATGCTAAAATGAGGAGAGTTGTCTTCCTTAAATAGATTCCGTGGAGCAATTTTCCCTCCATCATGGGTCCCTCACTTAACCATCGATTTCCCCTCCATGCAAATCGAACTAGGGAATGTGTATTCTCCTAGTGTGGGTTCCCCTAACGTACAAATTAACCACATCGAAATAACTTCTACTAAATCTAGCCTCTTAATAAAATCGAATGGGCCCTATCACCTCCAAAATCGGCTCCAAAATGTAGAAATTAATCCTGTTCCAAAATAATTTAGGAAGAGACATTACAATTATGGTCTTCTATTTGATGTCATTAATTTGGTGCAGTCTATTGGTTCAGGGGCCACAACTCTTATAACTCTAAAAGATCCTTGTTGACATTATGGCTCCATAAAGATATCTTGTTGCATATATTTGTGCATGTCTGGATTCTTCTACAATTACTGCTGGAAATTTATATGTTATAATGTTGTTATCAAATATTCATGTTACGGTTTCCTATATGATATATGGAGGTTGTTGATAACTATCATGATCATACAACCTCATTGTTGAGGTCCTCGTTTTGGTTATAGATGTGTCATATATGTCCCTTGATGTAAAGGTCATGTGGAGACCCATGATGTAATCATTGTAATATTCAATCATGTATGGGTTATTGGGATCAAATCATGTTTTGTACGTCATCCCATTATTTTGGGCAATTGATGTAATAATGTGTCAAAAATGTAAATCCAAATGTTTGGGTATCTGATGTAATAATGAGTCATTGGTGTCATTTTCAGTTGAATCATTTAAATATCTTCAGCACATGCTCAGGGGGAGCATGGTCAGTATGCAGTTTCTACAAAGAGAGCCTTCATTTAGCTTTTGGTCAGCGCTTTGCCCTTGATGCCAAAGGGGGATGGACGCTTGGTGTTTGGGAGAATAATGCTTGGAGAAAGTATTCGTATTTGCAAGTGTGTTTGCAAGTTTTACAGGTGTTTACAGGACCAAACACCAAAGTGGAAGCCATCAAGTCGAAAAAAGGAGATTGTTGGCATTATGGCTAATGTGTTGTCCTTGATGGCAACCTACTTGATAAAGATGTCAACATTATGGTAATAGGATCATTATGCAGGATGGTACAAATGTGACAGTGGTGATGGACAAAGGAATGTCAAGTTCAGAAACAGATGAATGATAAAGGTGAATTTTGGGAAAGTATACGTGGATCCTATGCATAAGAGTCACATATATACGTAGGTATTGTGAAGAAAAGTCACGTACAGAATCCGTACCATCGTAACTTGAATACCAGGGGTCTTTACCATGGTATTGGCCCATAGTAATGAGTGTATCAATGGTTATTTAATCCAGTCAAAGAATGCCAATGGCATTACTAAGGAATTGGCCTAAGGTATTGGCTAAGGCTAAAGCTATATAAGGAGATGGAAATCAAAGTGTTAGGTGTGCAAGTATTGTGTTTTCTATGAATGATTTGATTTGAAATGGGTGTGCGCCAGGAAGCAAAGAGAAGACTCAGATCTGAAAGATCAGAAATATATTGACATGTTTGCTTAGTATATTACTTACTGCAAATGTTTAGTATCGATGAAACTGTGATATTATGTTCTAAACAATCTATTCAAAATATAGTCAAGGTCGCAAAAAGGGAAACTGTGTTTGCAGCGAAATTTTTCAGATCTATACGAAGGTATGTTTAGGCATTGTTGTGTAAAGACACGACTCCACTTTTGAAGGGTCACATATATATTTTGCGAAATAATTCTTTCAATATGTGAAGATTTGTACACGGGTGTTGTGCATGGTAAGCGCATACATACACGGATATCCCTTATGAAGGTCGCGTACATAAACTAGGGTTTGATATGCTAATAGATGTTTACAAATCTGATCACTAATGTTTACAATTGATGATTGGTTTATTCATTGATGTATGTCGATGATGTCTTTATTACGATTGAAGTGACGGTTGAACTTTTCAAGTTTAATGGAACAGAATTTTATGATCTGTAATTGGTTTAGAAATATGTGATTGATTCTATGATCTATTGATTTTTAATGTACCTTGGACAAGTGGTTTCCCATGGGTTAGTCTCTACCTAGGGAAAAGTGTGAAAAATAATTCTTTCCCTAAGTGTGACTTTATAAAGTGAAAGTGACTTTATAAGTGGTAAAGTCAATGTTAAATTATAAAGTGGTGACTTTAGACATAAAGTACAATGTGGGTATTTTATTTAATGAGTGAGTTAAAAAATAAAAAGTGACAATTAAATGCACATTTATTCTCATCTTTTGGTCTAAATAAATCTCAGCCACTAGATCTTAGGGTTGCCCAAAAGTCATTTAGAGAAACAAAAGGGGGGAAAAAGAGATTGTATTCATTCTTCATGAGCAGATTGGAGAAAGGAGACTGAGCGCTGGAGAAAAGTTCTGAAAGAGAAATTTGTTGCAGCAAGTTGAAGGAGTGATTTATGAGCAAAGCAAAGCATGGAAATAAAGGCATAGGAGACAACAGAAGGTACAGTATGAACAACATTGAATGATGTGAGTTGCACACTGTTCGAGAGAAGTCTTTGAAAAAATTGAAAAAAAAAAATCGTACAATGGTAAGGAAATCGGTACAATCGTATATGTACAATACATATTTTCAACTTCAAGTGGGCATAGAAATCGAGGCAAAGTGGGCACAGTATTCAAGGATTTTTGGGCTGAAGAGATAAATTGTATTTTGTTGTTTTGCTTTGTCCACAAATGTATTTTTCCTAACTTGAAAGACAAATAAATTTGAAGAGCTATCTAACAGGTTTTCCCCAGAGAATATTGAAGGGGTTTTGTCTAGGTCTAAGTTGACCAAAAATCTGTGTGTATTTTTATGTGTGTTGCTGGTTTGGTTATGTCCATATTTATTTTCAGCATGTGTTAACAATCCCATGTGTTTTAATCTGAAAATTTCATTTCCATAATTTTATATGTTGAATGTATGTTTATGGGAAAGGGCATTTAACTGAATGGGAGTGATAAGGTGAAATTAAAACCAAGTTGAGATTGCAGGAAACTTTTTTTTAGTCATCAAATTTCAACATGGCATCAGAGCTACACGCTGAAAATGGCATTTTGAACAGCAAACAATGGTTTGGAAAACAAACTGAATTTTTGGACAGCAAACTAATATTTTGGGACAGCAAGGTGAAATTTTACACAGACTGAACTTTTGGGATAGCAAGGTGTGTTGGAAAGTTCATTTCTCTATTTTATTGGTTTTGTAAATTTTGGGCAACAGTCGTGGTCATATTCTTAAGGATAGAGAACACACTGGATGAGATATCCAACTATGTCGTTTGGAAGGACAAAATTCATACAGTGTGAGGAGGCAGCAGTTTGGGACATAGTACGGCAATTGGTTGTACCTACTACTGTTGCAGATGAACTTGTTGAATTCACAAAAAATAATGCAAAGGCAAAAAGGATTTTGATGGACAGTCTGAATGATCATGGTGTTCCCTCAGGTGAGAGGAAACACATATGCATATCAGATGTGGACAGCTCTAACCATTCTCTATCAGAGTACCAATGAGAGCAAGAAGATGGTACTCAAAGAACAATTGAAGAACATTATGATGACAAACACTGAAAATGTAATTCATTATCTTAGCAGGGTCAAATAGGTACGTGATGATTTGCTTGCTACTAGTGAGGCAGTTACACCCACAAAGTTAGTCAGGATAGCCGTAGCGGGGCTTCCTAAGTCTTAGGAAGTCTTTGGAGATATTGTTACCTCTAGGGAGAATCTTCCCAATTGGGACAGATTCTGGAATGATTGTGTGCAGCATGAGATACAGAAGACTAGCAGTGGTGAGGTGAAGATAGCAGATGAGGATGATGTAGCCTTGACAGCGAGTGGGGAGAACAAAGGGAAGGCCAAGAAAGGGGCCTCATTAGATGGGGCTAAGGGAAAGGAGAAAAAGAAGAAGAAAGATATAGATATGTCCAAAGTCAAATGTTGGGCATGTCAGAAGATGGGACACTATGCTGCTACGTGTCCTGAGAGGAAGAACAAGGGGAAGAAGGGTACTGCAGCTTCAGCAGAGGTGGAGCAGTTTGCTTCACAGTTTGACCAGGACTTTGCATTTATTACTTCTACATCTAGTAGGAGTACACCATTCGATGTGTGGTACACAGACAACGAGGTTTCCCGCCATGTGACAGGTGCATGGGAGTTCTTTTCAAAGCTTGTAGAGAGGGCACTTGATATTGAGATTATATTAGGAGATGACCGCACTGTGAGAGTTATTGGTGTGGGGACTGTGATATTTGAGAGGGAGTCTTTGCCTCCTTTGAAGGTCATCGATGTTTTGTACGTTTCGGGGATGAAGAAGAACTTGATTTCAGTGTCTGCTATGGAGGAGAAGGGGTTTGACGTCACTTTCTTAGGAGGGGAAGTATTCATGCATCCCAGGAGAGCTTCCATCACTTCGGCCAAAGTGATTGGAGTCCGCTCTAGGAAACTATACAGGTTCAGTTTTCAGTCAGTAAGAGCATTAGTGGGTAGCACTCACACTAGTACCACCAGCAGTAAAGACTTGTGCGAGTTATGGCACCGGAGGATGGTGTATATGCATCATGGAGCTTTGAGAGTATTGAGGGAGATCACTACTGGAGTTCCTGATTTTAGTGCCGAGCATTATGAGGTTTGCAGAGGGTGTGCTTTGGGAAACTACACCAAGTTCCCATTCCCAGCAAGCGGCAGCAGATCTACAGGTATACTAGACTTGATTCATACTGATGTTAGTGGTCGTATGTCTCGTGTCTTTGGTTCGTTATGAGTATTATGCTATATTCATTGATGACTACTTTAGGAGGACTTGGATATATTTCCTAAAGACCAAGGGTGAGGTCTTCAGTCGCTTTAAAGATTTCAAAGCTCTTGTGGAAAAGCAGACAGGTAGGAAGATTTGGGTCTTGAGGTCACACAATGGTGGTGAGTACACCGATGGTGGGTTTTCTGACTTATATGCACAAGAGGGCATTAGCAGAGAGTTCACATTTCCTTACAACCCCCAACATAATGGGGTGTCTGAAAGGAAGAACAGAGCTATTGTTGGGGCTGCTAGAGTGATGATTCATGATCAGGGGTTATCTTTGTTTTTGTGGGTTGAGGACTGCAATACTATTGTTTATCTTCAAAACAAGAGTCCTCACAAAGTATTGGGGAATATGACTCTGGAGGAGGCTTTCAGTGGGAAGAAGCCTCGTGTGGCACATCTTCGTATATTTGGATGTCTCGCATATTCTAATATCCCCAAGGAGCAGAGGACGATGCTAGAACCCATCGCAGAGAAAGGTATCTTTATGGGTTACAGCGAGACTTCAAAGGCCTATCAGATCTTCATTCCTCCTAAACAGAGAGTGTTGATTAGGAGGGATGTGAAGTTCGAGGAGGAGAGGGCCTATCAAAGATCACGGGAGTATGATGAGAGAGATTCACAGAGTTCTCCTCAGCAGGGAGGAAAGTACAGGGAGCAGGACCTCAAGGTTCTGGATAAACTGGTACAGGAGGTACTTCAATGTCAGTGACATCTGGGGCACCAGTGGCAAGTTCACATTGCACTTCTTTAGGGAGTCCACTGGTACAGATTTCACATGGCACTTCAGCTGACATATGCACAGGTGCCAGTATAGGTTCTTCGAGGACAGGTGCTAGTACAAGCACACTAGGGTCAGTTGGAAGACCTTCAAGTTCACCAAACTAGGGCGCAGAGGATGAGGTTCCCTATGGGGAATCTTCTTCAAGGAAGAGGAGGCCCAAGTGGCTTTAAGACACCTTGAAGGAAGCAGAGTTTGTTGGTCCTCCGAAGAGGGTGAATAGGGAGAGTGTGCCACCTAAGCAGTTTTGTAGTTATGTAGCCAAGGCTACCAGCATTGTTGACTCTGAGCCTACTAGCTATCAGGGGGCTGCCAGCTAGGAGGTATGGAGAGAGGCTATGGTGGAGGAGTATGCCTCTATCATTAAGAACAATGTCTGGGAAGTAGTGCTTAGGCCTGAGGGCAAGTCAGTTGTGACTTCCAAGTGGCTCTACAAAATCAAGCATGTTGCAGATGGCAGCATTGAGAAGTTCAAGGCGAGGTTTGTGCCTAGAGGGTTCCCACAGATAGAGGGATTTGACTATGATGAGACCTTCACTCCTATAGCTCAGTACACTTCTATCCGGTCCCTTATTTCTATTGCTGCAGAAATGGGTTGGCAGATCCATCAAATGGATGTGAAGACCACATTTCTGAACGGAGTTATAAAGGAGGAGGTGTATGTTGAGCAGCCACAGGGCTTTGAGGTACTTGGGCGGGAGACCCATGTATGTCGGTAGAAGCAAGCACTCTTAAGGAATTAAGCAAGCTATGAGAGCTTGGTATTCGAGGATTGATACTTGCAGCAAATGGACGTCACGAAAAGTGATGCAGATCCGAACCTATACTACATTGTTGTAGGGGATGGTCTGCTCATTCTTGTGTTGTATGTTGATGACTTGTTCATTACTGGGGCAGAGAGACTGATTAGTGGTTGTAAGGAGGATCTTTCTATGGAGTTCGAGATGAAGGACATTGGGTTGATGCATTACTTTTTGGGGCTTGAGGTGTGGCAGGAGGAGGGCATATATTTCTAGGGTAGAGGCAATATGTTGTGGATGTGTTGAGCAGATTTCACATGGCAAACTGTAGACCCATGTCTGCACCTATGATCACCAACTGGAAGAAGATTCATGCTTCAAATTCTAGTTTGGTGGATCCCACATTGTATAGGTAGCTTATTGAGTACTTGATGTATCTGGTCAACACTAGGCCATATATATGGTTTATTGTGAACACACTTAGCCAATCCATGGTTGAGCCCAGGGATGTGCACTGGGTAGCTACAAAGCACGTTCTTTGTTATGTGCAAGGGATTGTTGATTATGGTTTGGACTATAGGCGAGGAGATGGAGTGAGGTTGGCAAGTTACACAGATTCAGATTGGGCAGGTTGTGCTTCTGACAAGAAAAGCACTTCAGGGTGTTGCTTCGGATTAGGTTCGGAAGTTGTGTCATGGTTCAGTCGAAAGAAAAAGTCAGTTGCTTTGAGCTCTTCTGAGACTGAGTATATGGCTGCTAATCAAGCTAGTTGTGAGGCCATTTGGCTTCGCAAGTTGTTGTATGGCCTATTTGATCAGGAGTTGAGCCGACGGTTATTCACTGTGATAATCAGGGTTGCATTAAACTCATGGAGAATCAAGTGTTTCATGGCAGGTCAAAACACATTGACATCAGATATCATTTCATCAGGAACTATGTTCAGAAGGGGGCAGTGAAGCTAGAGTATATTAACAGATAAGCAGGTGGCCAATGTTGTCATGAAGTCCTTACCAAGAGGCAAGCATGTCCATTTCAGGGACAAGATGGGTGTGGTGAGAAACACTTTCCTCGGTAAGAGGGAGAGTTGATTTTTAATGTACCTTAGACAAGTGGTTTCCCATGGGTTAGTTTCTACCTAGGGAAAAGTGTCCAAAATAATTATTTTCCTAAATGTGACCTTATAAAGTGAAAGTGACTTTATAAGTGGTAAAGTCAAAGTTAAATTATAAAGTGAAAAGTGACTTTAGACATAAAGTACAATGTAGGTATTTTATTTAATGAGTGAGTTAAAAAATAAAAAGTGAGAATTAAATGCACATTTATTCTCATCCATTGATATAAATGAATCTAAGCCATTGGATCTTAGGGTTGCCCAATAGTCATTTACGGAAACAAAAGGGGGAAAAGAAAAGAAAAACTGCATTCATTCTTCATTAACAGATTGGAGAAAAGACGCTGAGAGTTGGAGAAAAGTTCTAAAGGAGAAATTTGTTGCAGCAAACTGAATGAGTGATTTCTGGGCAAAGTTGGGCATGGAAATCAAGACATAGAAGACAACACAAGGTACAGTATGAACAACATTGAATGTTGTGAGCTGCACGTCATTTGAGAGAAATTTTTGAGAAAAAAACAAGCAATCCGTATACAGGTACGGAAATCCGTTTAGTCCGTACAGTGCAATTCATACAGTCGTATCCATACAATACATGTTTTCAGCTTCAAGTTGGCACAAAAATCGAGGCAAAGTGGGCACGATTTTCAAGGAGTTTTGGGCTGAAGAGATAAGTTGTATTTTGTTGTTTTGTTTTATCTGCAAATGTATTTTTCCTAAACTTGAAAGATAAATAAATTTGTAGAGCTCTCTAACAGATTTTCACCAGAAAAGATTGAAGGGGTTTTCCCTGGGTCTAAGTTGACCAAAAATTTGTGTATTTTTATGTGTTATTGGTCCGGTTATGTCCATATTTATTTTTAGCATGTGTTGACAGTCCCATGTGTTTTAATCTGAAAATTTCATTTCCAGAATTCTATATGTAGAATGTATGTTTATGGGAAAGGGCATTTCACTGAATGGGAGTGATAAGGTGAAACTAAAATCGAGTTGGGATTGCAGGAAACTTTTTTTTAGTCATCAAATTCCAACATGATCTGTAGTTGGTGAAATGGTCTGTGAATGATTTGGTGATTAATGATTTCAGTGTTCAGTATTATGAGAACTATACGCGGTATTATACAGAGAAAGCACGTATATACGCATGTTTTATTTAGTACAGTCGCGTACACAATTTTATATTTATTGATTTTGGTTGGGTTTTGCATTCAGTGTCTTGATACTTTGGAATTTCAGTTGATTTACGGTGTGAAAGTGTTTCAAATTTAGTGCTTCAATTTCTTTGGGTTTATAGTTGATATGGGTCCAGGTGGCCTTCAGGTTGGTTTGATGATTGTTTGACAACTGGATCTAGTTTGAAACATTATGAAAAGTGGTCCACAAGGAGCCGAGGGTAGCAATCTTCAAAAAGAGAGTTGTAGCTCCCTTCCAGTAGGTGCTAGAAAACAAGAGAAGGTTGTAGCCTTCTGCAAGTGGGTGTCTGTGTACTGGTTAGAATCTGCCCAATACAAGATTGTAAGAAGTTTTTCTTTATAATAAAAGAAGAAGACATAAACGACGACAACAGTGGTTTTCTCCCACATTGAGTTTCCACCTAAAATCTTGGTGTTCGTGTGTTGATATGTTCCTTGTGTGTTGATGATCTATCTACATCTTACTGCTCATGGTTACTGTTTAATTCATGATTAATGAAGTAATGATGCACTAATTAAAGATGAACACATGAAATTAATGATAAATTAGTTATCTGGATATACGTGAGTTGTTTTAATCACAATCACGTACATATGCTTGTTTCCTTAATGACAATAGTGTACATAAATCAGATTAAGCAATTGAAACATTGAAGTGTGTAAAATATTGATTCACCCTGCCGCCCATCTCCCTCTTCCCCTCCCGCCCCCTCAGTGTTTTTCCTAACACAATTCTCCCTTTTTTGTCGCTTCAGGGCCTTAACCCGGTGGGAATTTCCTTTAGCTGTCGGTTCTAATATGTGGGGTTTGGTACCCAAGTACTTTCTCCATTTGGTTTTAAAGGAGTCAAGTTAGGTTCTAATTCTCTCTAGCGGGGTATTTCCGCAGTCGCTTTGTCTTAGTTTCAGGAGTTGGGTAAATGCGAACTCCATTTATCTCGTTTCAAAAGTGCAAATTATGTGGTACATTTTGTGTATCACTATAACTCTCTGGTCTTGTTCTTTACTTGTGTCTTCCTAGAGGGGTTTCATTTGGTGGTATGGATAGATGATGTGATATATGGGCGACATCCCATATTTGATCTCATTACAACGTATTTGGTTTGGTGGGTTGGTTGTCATACTTTCACAAGCCCTTTATTACTACATAGTTTGTGTCGTACTAGTCTTTGGGTACAACCAATTCCTTGAGTTTACTTATTATTCTCCCCTTTTGGTTCACAAAATGCTTAAATTCCATCCCTAGGGTCAGTTGCACTCGTTTCTACAAGCCATTATGGCTCCTCTGCAAAGAATGTCAAGTCGTCGAGGTGTTTCAAGTAGTTCTTCTTCCCACCGACGTCAGTTGTTTCGATGGGAGTCAGTGGGTAATTGCTTCGATTTTGTCCCTCTTCAAATCAGGAATGAAATTCTCCTTGAATCAAAGGAGTTTGGTGTTGAAGCATACTTCTCAGATTCAAAAATGGGAGGTGTCTCATTAAAGTGGATACTAAACCGAGGAAAATTTCGGAAGTGCAAGCTCCATTTCCTACATTCTCTGACAATACATCAGCAGATGGAAACTCTCTTATGTATGGTCCTCCGAGACAAACAGGGCGACAACTATAAATTGTTTGCAAGACATGAGGACATCAAGCAGATCTTAGGAATATCTGCTACAGCTTGGACAATATTGTAACTCAGCTAACAAGGGTGGAGAAATTTGTGGTTTCAGACTCCGGTACTGAATCAAGGGAGCTCAACGACACTCCTATTGTTATCAATGCTCTCTCACTCACTGTGTCTTCTCATGTTGCTCCTCCTCAGGGGAGTTCCTCACCCCTATCTCCTGTCATCATCGCCAATTGAAGCAGCAAACACCCTTTCAGCACTCGTTTCTTTTTTGATGGAAGTTGATGTCAACCTGCGGCAGCAGTGGTAGTTCCTTGAGGCAGTGTCATGGTCAACTTCTATATTTTTGGTTTCAGTCAACTTCTATACTTATGCTTCTACATTGAATGAATCTGGTTTTGCTTTTTGCAAAGGGTTCAACTGATGTTATCATTCATAGTTTTTTGACAAATGTACTGAAGATAGCGAAGACCTCAGTAGACTTGTGTATTAATGGGTTATAGGGTACACTTGGATGAAGCTTTTGTCTCCCAGGGTTGTTTTTTGTGACTTAGAAAACTATCTATGCTTGATGTAATACTTTTATAGTAATAAAATCATTCGAGGAAGCTTACAAAAAAATATAGAACCTTGGAAATTCATAGGATCTTCTTTCAGATTCACGTGGGAGGTGATTGAGTGTATATGGTAGTGAAGCTATACTTTCTAGTAATAGAACGTTGAAAATCCACTGATTATAATCCCTTGAAGACTTGTATGATAAAAGAATTTAGTATTGTCCCTCTATAAACATGATTGTGACTTCTATTCAGTCGAAGAATGAAGAAACACTGTTCATATCATAAATTTTATACATACCAGTGCCATTCATTCTGCTTCTTTGAGCATGTAATTCCTCTTGTTATACTAGAGATAATGCTTTGTGGATCCAACGCATGATTGAATGCCTCAGTTCACTGGCACAAAAAGATTACTCACATTGATTTTAGGAAGAAACTTGAAAAAGTGAGCTAAATAATGCCCAGGAAATTAATATTTTAGATGTTTCTCAGCTGTCCAAATCATATGAATACCAAACTTTCGCTGTTTTCAAGTTCCTCTGCTACATTTTTGTGGGGTATAATTGCACATATCATACAAATATGATAATATCTTTAAAGGGGCATATTCCTTTGCTGCAACGTTTGGAGACAGTCAAGAATGCATAAAAAATTGCAGAAATACAAAATGATCATTTTCCTCTAGGAACATTCCTCGAAAAGAAGTTTGTCTGCAATTAAGAGAGTCCTATTTGCTTTAAATGACTATTTTGGTGTGAAAAATGCCCTAGGAAGCACCTTACTTGGATTAAATTGAATGTAATGTTCAGTCCGCAACAATCAAAATGTTGAATTGGAAGCATTTTTTCCCTTTTGGGATATGTTGCAGAATGGGAAATACAGTCAAAGCAATATGAGTTTTGAAAGGAATCAATAAAGGCAATCTCATGCACAACTCCACACATCCATTTGTCTAATTCTGATGAAAATAAATTAGGTGGGGACAGTTTTGAAGGTTTTTTTTAGTTGTTTACACACTACGTTAATGTTTGACCCTTCTTGAATAGATGCTTTGGAGCAGCTCTTCCATGGAATCATCTTTCCCTTCGAACGAGCTTGCTAATATGGAAGGATTTCAATTCACAATATTCTTATATTTCATCTATTGCCTGGATTAAATATCTATATGCAAGCTTGGTTAGGAATGGAGAAAACTGTAATGCTTGTTTTACAATGTGAAGTGGATTATGTTTTGCAGGTAGCATGTTACTCAGGGAATTCCTTTATTAGAATGCAAGGTGTTTATCATGTCTGGGAAGACATAGGATTATCTTAAAGGGTGGACATAAAATAGAAGCAAATAAATTGTTCGACTTTACAATATAATATCATTTTAAGTTACAGAGAAAGAAGCAAGTAATGAGAAAACAAAATTAATAGAGCCAAATTATGAAGAACCTCATATAAAATGTGAATTTCACTGGTTAAATAGGATTATGTAAATAGCAAAAAGGGGGAAACAACTAAAATCCAAAACAAGCTACTCAAATCAGGGAACAAAATACTCACTTAAAATGGGCACTGATCATTGTTATACACATTGGTATTGGTCACAATGCCTGTGATAGAAATTAATCTATCAGCTTCTACTTTTCTGGAAAAGCAGATTTTAAAAATCATCTCCAATCAATTTGTTTTCCATTGCCCTCAAATGTCTAACAATGGAACTGAAAGCAAATCTCCACATTAGATAAGAGTATAGAACTAAACTGTTAAATTTCTTGCAGCCAATCAAACAAACCCTCAATGCTCTTTGATAGATCAAATCTCTGTTGTAAACTCATATACAGTTATCTTCTATGGATAATCCTTTCTTCCATACAAAATGCTATCTCTTTATCTTCAAAATCAAAAACAATAACTCAAATGTTATTAAGTAAGGTTCAGTCCATACCTAAATGAGAGGAATAATGAATATGTCTTGTGAAATTATATATCCATGTCACTGAAACTATTGTATTTTTGTTTAAGAATACACATATGCGATGGCATTAAGGCCTAAGGGTATAATGAGTAATTTCGAGTCATCATACTACCAACATTTCATTGGACCTCCAAATACTGATCTTCCAGATAGTCTCAACTCCCACTTATGCATCTGTAAAGCATGTCAAGGCTGTCTGTTGTTCATTACTCAGCCTCAACCTTGGCCATATCTAAAACAACTTGAGATCCTTGAGGTGACAAGCAAATCATTGCCCAGATGCTAAACATAGTGATGTGGCTCCAGCATGCAATTCAGTATGCACATTCCATGACAATACAGGTATTCTGTATATATCACTGTGATATACACATTACACCTCCCAGTCTTCTTATCTATAGTAACAACCAAAAGTTTTCAAGTACACCTTCCATGGAACCTTAAAATGTAAAGATGTTAGTTGTTATAAGCTTTCTATAAATATCAGCAGAATCAGAGCTTCACTACGCTGATACTGCATAATTAAACTCTGCTAATAATACATAGAACTTCTAGAATGTTTTCTTGTGACATGTGACATGTCTAATTATGTATGGAATAAAGTGATTTTGAATCTGCATTTTGAAAGTAATGTTTCCCTTGCTCATAAATAATTGCAAAGAATAACAGAAGCACAAACTCGTTAGACACATGATACAGGGTAAGGTACCAACATATGAAATGCACGCAAAGGGTGAAAATGCTAGCAACTCTCAGTGCAAGTATCATGTTTATTGCCATTCTGAGGATCAAAATCATTACACACTTCTTTGTCTTCAGCTGAATCACGACAATGAATAGCAGGTTGATTAATACCAAAGAAGCCCACAAGCACTGCTGCACCTCCAAGATAATCTAGTAAGTGAGGCAGGTTCCCTCTCAGTGAATCAACTAATGCTGCCAGAGGGACCTGAATTGTCAGACCAGCCGTTGCTACAGTAGGTGTGGTGAGAAGTACAGCCTTTGCCCACAAATAGTCACTAAGCACATTATCAAGCAGTCCTGAATATCACAGTAGCCAATCTTTAGTCAGCTATCCAAATTTGTATGGGTACCTTAAGCAAAATGTATGAACAAACCAGCCAATTTCAAGGCAAGGCAATAAAATCTCAAATTCACTAACTTTTCAATTTTATCTAATAGAATTTTATATAACCCTCTGCCTGGTTATATATTTTATAGGATGCAGAATAACATAGGATAAACTGAAAACCTGAGGACAAAAGCAAAGACGCTAAAATAAAAAATTTGCTTTGCAAACATGTGGTTCCAAGGGATTGTGTCTGTTCTAAAATAAAACTAGTCAGTCTGTTTTGAAGTAGATGAAAGTGCTTCCACAACTACTTAACTTTGCTGGAAGGCAAGGTCTATAAGTTCATGCAACATAGATGGTTCATTTAACAGTGACTAAAACACAGAACAGCTAGGTCAGTAATACAAAGTGAATTAAAATTGGCCATGGATTAGTGGCATCATAAAATTCCATCTTCGTTAAAAATTCTGCCAAATTTATTATCCTCATCCATGAAGGTAATATGACAACACTAGTAATGAAGCCAGGGTAGCAGAAGCAGATATAGCCCTATGCCTGAATAGATATTTTATAGGATGTAGAATAACAGATAAACTGAAATCCTGAGGATAAAAGAAAAGATGCTAAAATAAAAAAGCTACTTTGCAGACACAAGTGGTCCAAGGGTTTAAAATAAAACAAGTCAGTCTGTTTTGAAGTAGATAGAAGTGTTTCTACAACTAGTTCATTTTGCTTGAACGCAAGGTCTATAAATTTATGCAACATATATGGTTCATTTAACAGTGACTGAAACACACAACAGCTAGACCAGTAATACAAAGTGAAATAAAATGGGCCAAGGATTAGTGGCATCATAAAATTTCAGCTTCCTTACAAATTCTGCCAAATTTATCATCCTCTTCCATGAAGGTAATATACTTGTATAACACTAGTAACAAAGCGAGGATATCCTGAAGCAGATATTACAAAAATGACCCATCATTTCTATTGAACAACCGGTCATCAGAGTTATTAAGAGCCAAGATGCCAACTCATTATAACCCCATTCATCATTTCTCCCACCTAGATCCACATAGGGTTGGCTTTCCCCTTCCCCTTGCCCACACCTTGGGTCAGGGCTAGAATGATGCCCCAGAGGTTGATGTAGCTGAAAAGAAAAGCAAAAGTATAATTGGCCACATTCAACAGGAAAATGTACCACAAAATGCAAAACATAGCCGAGACATACACATTTAGCACGTGGGCAAAAGTCAATACATGAGCTCTACCCCATCATCATGGCCATCACCCTGGTTCCTGCAGGCCCTAGATGAGCCTCCTTTATCATTTAGGAACCCATGATTGTCCCGACCCCTAGTGAGCAATGAACTATCCTACCTTAAAAGAGGTATCCACGCTATATCTCACACATCATGCTCTCACCCCTTGAGCCCCTAGCAGTGAATTAAAGAAAAATCATAAATGGTAAAAGGCATATAAAGAAGGGTGGAAAAATCAAGGTCGAGGCACCTCATATACCACGATTGCTCCCTCCTATACATTATATACCCAGATGTGAGCTTCCCTTTTACTAGCTACCCTTGTACCCTAGCATGTGGCCCAGGGTTGCCCCCTTTCATTCTCTACTCCATTCAGCTCTTTATCATATGCCACCACCTTCTAAAGGATGTACCTTGGACATATTATCCCATTTAGAAGTATAAAACACCTAATGGGATACTTGGTTAAACCCATTTGGAGCTTGGAGACATTAGCACATGCCAAAGCCCATTATGGAAGGGTATGTCATTATGAAGTTCCCATCTGTTGTTCATGGTTTGTAAGCTCCTTTACTCGATTTCCTTGATGACCTGTTGTACTGGAAGGCTAGGAGACGCATTGAATCTTATGCAAGATTACAGATGGTCTCCATCTTGGGTTTGGTCTCCCTATACGGGATCCTAACCCTCTAGAGGGCTACATTGGCACATGTAGGGTGTATGTTGAGAGCCATTGGCCTCCACAGCAGTAGACAGCACTCCGTGGATCCCCAGAGATGTTCAGAGATTGCTCGAGATTTACCTATTGGACGAGAAAGATGCACCTGGTTCACCTTTGGCAAGGTAGCCCCACAGTTGTACCATACACTTGGTAGATGACCCAGGACTGGTACGCTGATGTAGCATCACTTACACCATCATCTGAGCCCTTACATATGGTCTACAGGCATCTTCGACTTACTTGGAGACCCATGAGGTCACTTGTGTGCCCTCACAACCAGTGGGAGCACCACAGGTATATTATGTGGAGAACAAGGGGCCAACCCCTTGTCCATTTCTTTTGGAAGTCCAAGTCATCATTTTGGCACTTACGGACTTCATCAGGCCTCTGAGAGAGCCCAACGACATGCATTATTGATTATTCGACCTCTTGGGAGGCTTACTATTTTGTTTATGAGCTAGTTTGGTGGGCTTGTCACCAAAAGACAGTTATTTGCACATTATTTTAGATGATGAGCTAATGTTGGCTCAAAATAGGTAATTCAAACTCCTAATGAGTATATAAATAGGAGAGACATGAATTCATTTTGGATCATCACTTGGATTTGGAACTTGTTTCTCTTTAGAGATTTTTGCTATCCTTCTTGGAGGACGAATTTTTGGAGCATGGAATGAATTTTGATGTTTGGATAATTTGCATATGTCTTGGAGCTTCTTGATGGCAAGTTTTTGAATGGTTGGATATATTCTTATACATGTACATACATCTTAATACTATTCTTCCTTTCTAATTTTGTCACATACATTGTTGTTGGGATTTCGTTATACTAGGGCTTATTTGTTGCATCTCTTATGTGAAATGTGGAAGTTTTGTTTCTGGATAGTGAATGCTTCATGTGTGGGCCATGGATAATGAATGAATGTTCCTAGGGATGTTTCATTACTAAAATTCATCTTGATAAGCCATTTATCTTGCAAAACGATGTATAGCATCTTTGAAGTTGTTTTTGTTGTTGCCCTAGTGCCAAGCGAAGTTGTCTTTGAGGCCTCCTTGACCTAGAAAATTCGAAGGTCCATAGTCATAATTCTACCTGACTCCATTTCTCCCCAAAGGATTAGGCACTGGTCCACCCAAAGGTGATCACCTTGAACCTACTCCCCTTCTCCCCTTTCCTCTTCTTTAGGTCTAATCCTCTAGATCACCTAGGGCATCATTTATCTCACAATCTAGCCATCCAAATACTTCGATTTTTGGTCCACAAATGCGTTGGTGTGTCCTCAAGAAGCCCTCCAAAATTCATGAGATTCCGGCAGTGGGATCCTGAGATATCGCAAGCCCTAGCTCGAAGACCAATTCTTGCACTTGGTTTCCCTTAGGCTAGAAACTTCACTGGGATCCTTGCATTGCCTTTTATTGAGAATTCATTCCTTGATCTCTTTCCCCTCCCTAATTAGGTCAAGCACATTATTGGTTGCTAAATCTTATCCCCTTGACCTAACCTCAGGTCCACTTGGTCCTATGTGGCCACATGCACTATCAAGGTTGATTCTTCAAAGATCACCTGGGACCCAAGTTTCCACAAGAATTCTAAGGCTTAGGGATCTCCTTTATAAGGCACATACTCAAAACCTAACCCTTGAAATTCTCCCCAAGCCCTCCCTTTGACAGCCTTCCATCTTGTCTTCCAAGTCAAGCAAGCCACATATTTGAGCCTCTTTTGTGAATAGGCTTCTGTGATCACCCCACCCTATCATTGGTCCATCCATTTCGTGATCCTTATCATAACAAGTCTCTTCCCATCGATTAAAGTTTGTAAAGAGTAGGGAACCTTAGCCAAGGTGACAGTGGGCTATCGCTCCATTGCTACCCTTACCCTAGTATTAGCCCTTCAAGGATCCCCTTTTAGGACCCCTGCTAGTTTGAGCAACAACATTTTGGCGCCATTACCGGCAACACGAGACGTGTGTTTTGTTCCCCGTACGACATATTGACATACCATTATTGGCGCATCCAATGGAAAAACGAAGCCCTAGTTCTTCATTAAACTTCAAAGTCAATGCTTGTAGGGTGAAGCAAGCATTTGTGAAGGCAATTTTAGTTCACCCTGGCGACTCCCATGATATCAATATATCAAGATCAATGGCTTCTAAAAAGTTTCATGGGTGGTTTCCTACTTTGGATATCACATGGGTTCAAGGATACCCAAATTGCCTGGATTGGAAGTTTCTGCAAAATATGCCACAATTCAAGGGTGATCCATCCACAGGAATCGACCACATAGAAAAACTTATGAATCATGCTTCCGAAGTTAATGTGGTCCATCTAGACAGCGTCATGGAGTTATTTATTGCTTCTATTGATTACAAGCATCGAGGTTGGCTTGACTCGTGTGAGCCTGAAAGCATTTCATTGTTTATCAAGTTGCTCAACAAATTCATAGAGTATAAGGGACCCAAATTCCAATTTAATGAAGCTACTTGTGAAAGCCTATAGGAAGCCCTCCAAAGGGAAGGTCTCATTAATCAAGATGAAGAAGTTGGAGTTAACCTTGAGGATCTTAGTGATGACCAGGAAGATGAGTCCTCATTAGGTCCACATAATGAACAAGAAAGCATAGGTGCTGGGAACGATGAGTTTATGGAAAATGAAATTGAGACCAACATTAACTTTCTCAAGGATATTACCCCCGATGACTCCTCTTTTGAGAACCTTGAGAAAGTTGATCCCATTAGCCCCTTGGAACATGACATTGAAGATTATTTCTGCATTGAAAAGGAGAAATGGGAAGTTGTTGGGCCTCAATTTGATTATGCTACCATTTAGGATACTAACAAAGAAGATGAGGCTGAGATCGGTTTTCCCTTTATCTCGGGCATTACTTGTGATGACATATCCATTGATACCCTTGGAAAGGAGAATTATTATTTTCCCTTGCATGAAGAGGGACAGTTGGAAGTAATTGATTCTCCTTTTAATGAAAACCCAATCTTTGATGCTTGCAATGAGGAAAGCAATGAGGTTCCTACCTACCCACCTTATGATTATATATTCAAATCACTTAAGCCTTTAGATTATGATTTTGGGGAAGGAAAACTCACTGAATATGACACTTCACCCTTCCCTTTGCCTTTCCCTCTTGTTCATCATCTTGAATCTTCCTCAAGTGTGTCCCTCGTCCCTTTTGGTATGACCTTGAGTGACCATGACCCTTTTCCCCCTTCTAAATATGGTGTCAAGGAAGATTCAAGAACCACTCATTGAATATACTTTATCTCCTTTGACACATCCTCAGGGTTATGATCACTCCACAACCTCTCCTCTCCAATGTGACCACCATGAGCAACCTATTCGTTGCACTCCTTCTGTCCCTCACCCTTCGTTCCCCTCTCTTCACGACCTTGTGGCATCAACAATGCATAATATTATAAGCAATGATTGTGATAGGGAGTTCTTGAGAGTGATATTCCATTCCATCATTGTGTACTTAGAGGGAGAGCCCCACAATTCTAGATTGATCTATCCCCCTTATAATAGGGCTTCCTTTCACATAGAATGGAGATCATGTTTTCCCACCTCCCACCCACTTCACCCTCCATATGATTATGTTTGCATTTGCCTTGAGTTTTGTTTCATGAGTAATCATACTAACAGGCATATGTACAGTGATATGATGATATGTTGGTTGCAATGGATTTATGATTACGCTTAGTATTGGCCTCACTATATGCATGTTAGAGTAGGATGTATTGCATGCTAATTTTTGCATTAGAACTAACATCATATGATATTTCTCATGGTAGATTAGCTGCATTGAAATTAAGATTTGCATATTTTATTTTTCTGTTGATTTTATGACCTAACACTAAGCATGGGTGATCATAAGACACCGTGAAAAACATGTTGCCCCATGGGTTTAGTCGTTAATATGTGCAGGTGACAAGTCTACGATAACTAAGATATTGTTGGAGTTCTCGTGACCTCTTGTTCGAATAGCTTCATCCACTTCCTCGAGAGATCACGTCCCAGTTGGAGCCAGATGTTAACCACCATTTTGTGGGTGATATCCCTAGGAGAAAAAGATTCTCCAAGATGGTCCTCAGCCGGCATCCAACAACCACCAACTAGCTCGTTGTGCCACTTCTCCGCCACCTGAGCCAGCCATGTGGTCCCTACCCATCTGTCATGATCGTATGTTTGAAGGTGGACCTCGCAAACCTAAAGGTATGCCTTGTCATTTGGTAATTGAGTATTGTACTCTACATATCATGGAAACTTTTGGGCATAGATTAATGGGGGGATTTGGTGAAAAGAGTGGGCTAGGTCTGTGCTCTTGTCCCCTAGACCTCTTTTGGATGTTAACCTTGGATTCTAGTCTCGTGGGATCTCTTTTACTGACCCTTTGGGTTTA
The DNA here is from genome assembly GCA_000404065.3 of Pinus taeda. Classification (NCBI taxonomy): domain Eukaryota; kingdom Viridiplantae; phylum Streptophyta; class Pinopsida; order Pinales; family Pinaceae; genus Pinus; species Pinus taeda. The sequence continues at coordinate 411,173 of APFE031602767.1, forward strand.
GGGATGGTACTTCATGGGAAAACCTGATTTTGGTGGCGTGGTCCTACTCCCTCATCCACATATATTGGCCTCTTTCCGCTCATTATAACCCCATTCATCATTTCTCCCACCTGGGTCCACATTCCTCCACTAGGTCCACATAGGGTTGGCTTTCCCCTTCCCCTTGCCCACACCTTGGGTCAAGCCTGGAATGATGCCTCGGCGGTTGATGCAGCTAAAAGAAAAGCAAAAGCATAATTGGCCACATTCAGCAGGAAAATATACCACAAAATGCAAAAGATGGTCGGGACAAACACATTTAGCACATGGGCAAAATCCAATACATGAACTCTACCCCATCATCATGGCCATCACCCTGGTTCCTACAGGCCCTGGATGGGCCTCCTTTATCATTTAGGAACCCATGATTGTCCCAACCCCTAGTGGGCAATGAATCGCCCTACCTTAAAAGGGGTATCCACTGCTATATCTCACACAACATGCTCTCACCCCTTGAGCCCCTAATAGTTAATTAAAGAAAAATCATAAAAGGCGAAAGGCATATAAATAAGGGTGGAAAAATCAAGGTCAAGGCACCTCATGTATCATGATTGCTCCCTCCTATACATTATATACCCAAATGTGGGCTTCCCTTTTACTAGCTACCCTTGTACCCCAGCATGTGGCCCAGGGTTGCCCCTTTTCATTCCCTACTCCATTCATCTCTTTATCGCATGCCACCACCATTTAAAGGACGTACCTTGGACATATTATCCACTTTAGAAGTAGAAAACACCTAATGGGATACTTGGTTAACCCCATTTGGAGCTTGGAAACTTAGCACATGCCAAAGCCCATTATGGAAGGGCATACCATTATGAAGTCCCCACCTATTGTCCATGGTTTGTAAGCTCTTTTACTCGATTTCCTTGATGACTTGTTGTACTGGAAAGCTAGCGGATGCATTGGATCTTATGCAGGATTGCAGATGGTCTCCATCTTGGGTTTGGTCTCTTTATACGGGGTCCTGACCCTCCAGAGGGCAACATTGACACATGTAGGGTGTGTGTAGAGAGCCATGGGCCTCCACAGCAATAGACAACACTCCATGGATCCCCAAAGATGCTCAGACATTGCTCGAGATTCACTTATTGGATGAGGAAGATGCACCTGGTTCACCTTTGCCCAGGCAGCCCCACAATTGTACCATGCACTTGGCAGATGACCCAGGAATGGTATGTTGATGTGGTGTCACTTACACCATCATTTGAGCCCTTACAGATGGTCTACAGGCATCTTCGACTTACTTGGAGACCCATGAGGTCACTTGTGTGCCCTCACAGCCATTGGGAGCACCACGTGTTTATTATGTGGAGAACAAGGGGCCAACCCCTTGTCCATTTCTTTTGGAAGTCCAATTTATCATTTTAGCATTTATGGACTTCATCAAGCCTCTGAAAGAGCCCAACGACATGCATTATTGATTATTCGACCTCTTGGGAGGCTTGCTATTTTGTTTATGAGCTAGTTTGGTGGCCTTGTCAGCAGGAAGATAGTTATTTGCACATTATTTTAGATGATGGGCTAATGTAGACTCAAATTAGGTAATTCGAACTCCTAATGAATGTATTAATAGGAGAGACATGAATTCATTATGTATCATCACTTGGATTTGGAACTTGTATCTCTTTAGAGATTTTCGCTATCCTTCTTGGAGGACAAATTTTTGGAGCATTGAATGAATTTTGATGTTTGGATAATTTTCATGTCTTGGAGCTTCTTGATGGCAAGTTTTTGAATGGTTGGATATATTCTTATACATGTACATACATCTTAAAACTATTCTTTCTTTCTAATTTTGTCACATACATTGTTGTTGAGATTTCACTATACTAGGGATTATTTGCTACATCTCTCATGCGAAGTTGTGAAAATTTTGTTTCTGGATAGTGAATGTTTCATGTATGGGCCATGTATAATGAATGAATGTTCCTAGGGATGTTTCATTATTGAAATTCATCTTGATAAGCCATTTATCTTGCAAAACGAAGTATAAAGTCTTTGAAGTTTCATTTGTCACTGCCCTAGTGCCAAGCAAAGTTGTCTTTGAGGCCTCCTTGACCTAGAAAATTCGAAGGTCCACAGTCATAATTCTACCTGACTCCATTTCTCCCCAAAGGGTTAGGCACTGGTCCACACAAAGGTGATCACCGTAAACCTACTCTCCTTCTCCCATTTCCTATTCTCTAGGTCTAGTCCTCTAGGTCACCTAGTGCATCAATTATCTAGCCATCCAAATACTTCGATTTTTGGTCCACAACTGCGGTGGTGTGTCCTCAAGAAGCCCTCCAAATTTCATGAGATTCTGACGGTGGGATCTTGAGATATTGTAAGCCCTAGCTTGAAGACCAAATTCTTGCCCTTGGTTTCCCTTAGGCTAGAAACCTCACTGGGATCCTTGCATTGCCTTTTATTGAAAATTCATTCTTTGATCCCTTTCCCCTCCCTAATTAGGTCAAGCACATCATTGGTTGCTAAATCCTATCCCCTTGACCTAACCTCGGGTCCACTTGGTCCCGTGTGGTCTGATGCACTATCAAGGTTAATTCTTCAAATCACCAGAGACCCAAGTTTCCACAAGAATTCTAGGGCTTAAGGATCTCCTTTGTAAGGCACATACTCGAAACCTAACCCTTGAAATTCTCCCCTAGCCCTTCCTTGAGAGCCTTCCATCTTGTCTTCCAAGACAAGCAAGCAACATATTTGAGCCTCTTTTGTGAATAGGCTTCCAGGATCAACCCTTGCCCTATCATTGGTCCATCCATTTCGTGATCCTTATCATAACGAGTCTCTTCGCATCAGTGAAAGTCCATAAAGAGTAGGCAGCCTTAGCCGAGGTAACAGTGGGCGATCGCTCCATTATTGCCCTTAGCCTAGTAGTAGCCCTTCAAGGATCCCCTTTTAGGACCCTTGCTAGTTTGAGCGCCAACAGACCTCTAGCTAGTGTGACCAATTAAATTCGTCCCTAGACAAACTGCTCAGTCCTCTTTGGTGATGACTCTGATCATGGAGTTTGGCAATGGATTCATCCCTCCAAATTATGCTACTCATCCTCTGCTATAGGCTTGGAAATTCGACCCCTTACCTGCAATTGTTTCTGCAATAAACCCAAATGGAAGATCTGAAATAATCTTCCCCAAAAGCTAACTAGGGTGGCACTCGAAATCCACCGAAATTAGCTTGAGTTTCTCTTGAAACTCTTGAACTCGCTTGAGCTCCTTCAATTGTCAATGAGATAGAGAGGAATAGAAATATTTGCAATTGAGTTCCTCCTCTTTTTATAATTCTTCATAGAGCCTCCCTCTAGCTTCTAAACTCACCTTTTTTTTCCTATTATTTTATTGGTGGGGCCATTTTCCACTAGGAGACTTTTGCCGCCATTTAAATAAAGTAATGATTTGCTACCATTCCAATAAAATAATAATTTGCCTCCCTTCTCCAATAACATATTATTTTGCCACCATTCTCAATTAAAATAATAATTTCCGCGTTTCTCTCACAAAATAATATTTTCCCCTTTTTATTTAATATTACAAAAATTGGCAAAACTCCTTAGTGATTTTTGCATTCACCAAAATTGGGAACATTACATTAATCCTCTTTGTTATGCCATACTCTAAAGTTCCTTGTTAAGGGTTTTTGACTTTACTTCATCCCATAGTTGATTTTCTGTTCGAAGGTTTTCCCCTTGGAGAAATCCCTTCTAGTGGGACCATGACTTCATGATTGTCCTTGATTAGTTGAGGGGTTAATTTATCGATCAAGTTCTAAGTTCGAACCTCTTGCCCTAATCCACAAACACTAGATAACCAACTTAAGAGGGTTTCTTCTTGATCTCATCTTGCCACTTCATTCCTCTTGACTCCATAGCCCTAGAAGGATATTGGCACTAATCCCCATATCTCTCCATCACTTTTTTCTCCTTTTATAAAACCATAAAAAATTCAAAAATGTTTTATTGGGGCTACCTTTGACATCACCCTGTGCTCTTTTAACTTAGCCTTAGTGGTTGTCAGGGGAGCCCCACTCAAAGCCAAAGAGAAGCCAGCCTAAAGAGGCAAAGGTAGGTCAGTGAGGTGACAATGGGGGACTTATCGAGGCCCCACTTGGATTCTATGGTGTGGGATAGAGCTTTCACCATTTTAACTTACAATTTGATCAGTAACAAGACATAATAGCTTATCTCATAGCAATAGTCACTTCTGTAAATGACAGGAGAAAACAGATGAGTGGTAAATACAATATCCCATTTGTGGATATTAATATCAATGTCCGGTGATGGATAAAAGCAGCTAATGGGACTATGAAGTTACACCATAACTCTCCCTTGGTGTAGGCACTGAGGGGGTAGGCAGTCATAGTTAGGAGTCAGGAACTCATGCCCCATCTAAAATATTAGACTTTGAACCTCCAGTTAAACAAAAACCTAATGAATTCACCTTTAGAATTCGTTAGAGTGCTGCCTACTTGATCAGTTTTGTTCTGGTTAGGCCTGGTTACAATAAGTTGCTGTATGATGTATTCCCTTGAAGAGAGAGAGAAATATAGATTTGATGATAGGCAGGCAGGTGTGAAGATAAATACTAGTAGAAAGAAAGAAGGACTAGAATAGAATAGAACTTGATTAAAATGTCCACCAGACAAACTGGCCTATGGGACAGAACAGCTTATCTCATAGCAATAGTCTCTTCTATAAATGACAGGATAAAACAGATATGAGTAGGAAAGACAATACCCCATTTGTGGACATTAATATCAACGTCCAGTGATGGGCAAAAGTGGCTAATCAGAGTATGAAGGTACATCATAACTCTCCATTTGTGTAGGCACTGAGGAGACAGGAGGTCACAGGACCTCATGCCCCACATCTAAGAAATTTGACCTGATTAAGAACTACATAGCCAATAACATAGAGTGAGCCCAAGGAGACGAGGGTGGTATCCCACAAAGTCCTGAAATTTAAAAGAGGCTGAGAAGGTAGAGATACAGTTGTCTATATATAGTACATATGGACATGCATGCACACAACCTTGAATAATGTTTTTATTTCCAGGTTTAAACACATTATGATGGCTCAATTTCAATTTCATAGTTGTAGAATTTCTGCATATATCAGCAACAGACTCATCAAAAGAAATTTGTTTCTTATTTCAGTACAATAGATGGATAGTCTGCAATAGACCCTTGAGAAGAAAGATTGGTGGGACTAAATTTCATTTGCCAAAAAGCACAACCTATTTGACGGTGAGTTCACATTTAAATGGAATTAATTTGTTATAAGAAACATCACAACACTGTCCTGAAAACTTAAAAAGGCCAAGAAGGTAGAGATAAAGTTGTCTACATATAGTACATGTGGACAGGCATGAATATAACCTTTATTATTATTTTTATTTTCAGTTTTATACACATTGTGATGGCTCAATTTCATTTCCCTCATTACAGAATTTCTGCACATATCAGCAACTCATCAAAAGAAAATTGTTTCTTGTGTTTGTACAATAGATGGATAGGTTAGCATCAAGGGTTAGCTCAAGCAGTTGTGAGTCCGAAGTGAAATCCCCCACAAAAGTTGGGGAGGTCATGGTTTCAACTCTTTTGATCCCCTTGGGGTTAGGCTCCATAATCAGAGCCAATAGTCTATCCTGTTTACTATCCATGGATCATGGGTAAGTACTTGGAGGATTTTCCATGTGGTGTTTCCTGACAAAAAAAACAATAGAGGGATAGGTTGCCATAAACCCTTGAAAAAAAAGATCGGAAAGACTACATTTCATTTGACTAAGAGCACAGCCTATTTGACAGTGACTTAACATTTAAATGGAATTTATTTTGTTATAAGTAAATCACAAGCATGTTTCAAAAGTGGTCAGATAAAAATTCAATACTTTTGTTTGTGCTCCAAAGTCATTTTTATATGATCTTTGTTGCCCTAATTTTTAATACCTTTGGACCTCTGTTATAATTATTAAGTATTATTAGAGTACTAGGGGTTGTGGTTTAAGGAAAATGAATTTACCCTAAATTGAAATTAATGCTTGCTTACACAGCTTTAGGTTCTAAGAAACAGGTCACTAATCAAGCTGTTTCAATCTGATATATGCATTAATTGTTTGGATTTTGTACAGCATCACTGTCCATTAGGATGCACCCAGAATTCCTATTAGAGAAACTCTACCTTTAACAACCTAAGCATGAAAATAATGCATGTAGTCTCAAAAATAGATTGCATAATCTAGGAAATGCAACCATTTCGCTGATCTTAAATTACCAAAAGTTCAAAATATTTGAAAGAAAAAATCACAATAAGCACATGGAGAACTCTTCTAACCTTTTCCAACAATGAGGCCAAACTGCATTAAAGTCAGCCTATGAAAAGGTTCAATCTTTGTAAAGTGCAGGATAAGAGCTGGGGGCAGAAATATCAGTGCATTGAAAAGTCCAAGGAATCCAAGAAAGTGTGCAGTGCTAACTTGTCCTTCTCCCTTGTCTTCATCTGGAATCTTTTTGCGGATCAAAGCCGTGTATAAAGCATAAAAGACTGCAGAGAGTATACATAGAAAATCGCCAAGAAGTGGATTTGAAGCAATTTCATTTTTCCCTGTTTCTGAGTCACCCAGGCTTACAATTATTGTCCCCGCCATACAAAAAAGTACACTGAATAGCTTCACCCATGTGAACTTCTCCTTCAATATTGCCAGAGACACCAGGAATGTGAAAAGACTGGAAGTGCTGCTTAATATTGTATTTGACTGACAAATCAATGGCAGAATAAATAAGTTGCTATATTAAAAAGATTCTTTCTAATTCATTCCTTAGATCAAAAACAATTGCCATGAACATCCTACATGATTTAGTTGATGAATTTCAAGGGACACACAAAGATATCATTTACCATTCAAAATAACATAAAGACTCCATGAAATAAACACTTATTAAAAGCACAAGTTTGTGATCGATCTTACTGTAACAGATGTATACTTGAGAGAGAGATTGAATGTGAGCTGGGCCAAAAACCAAAAAGGACAAATTAACAAGCTGATTTTAGCTGTTTCAAGCCGTGTCCAGCGTCCTCTCTCATCAACCTTCTTCAGACAAATTGGATGATCCAGGTTTGCATTTTCATTTGGCGATACAGAAAAACCTCTAACCAGTGGTTCTTCTTCAATATCTCCATCTTCTGAGTTGGATTTGTCCTCAGGTTTGACTGCAATTGGTGGAATCTGCCTCTCATTCAACATGTCATCTTGCAAAAGACTTGCATTCTCAGCAGCTTTTAATTGCAACTGGGTATCTTGTTTGTTTTCTTTGTTAAACTGGGGCCAGAGGTTCCATGCAGATGACTCTAATAAGCGGCCAATTTCAACAATTGGAATATAAACCACAAAAAGAGAGTTGCAAATATACGTAATAAGAAATGGAGAGACTCCACCATCTACGACAGACTGCACAACAAAGCTGGCAGCTATCCATATCAAGGCAACAGTGATAATGTATATAATGCCTAGTGTCCATCGCCATGTTTGGCTCGTCATTTCTGTCGTCTCACAACGCAGTTAACAATTCTTACTTTTCAAAAATAATGTTCACCTTCTCCATGTTCCCATAATTGATGAGAAAACTAAGACAGCTACCGCATGCTCCAGTTGACTGCAACAAATAAGCAGGAAATTGTTCTTATGCAAATACAATCAAAGTTCCCCCCCCCCCCCCCCCAAGAATGTATATAAAGTTTTGTGAGGGTTGACAACAAAAGTTACATAACCAAATCAATATAATATGTAATAACCTGGAAAAGATCTTTGCATGACCCAACTGAAGGCCCTCACGTGAAAATCAAAGGGGTTTCGTATCAAAAGATATCCATAAAATCTACAACAAATAAAATAAATATGAAACATCTTGTAGGTCCCACTTTTTTAAAATTCCATGGGATACAGTTTTCTTGACATTCTGAATGCTGGCTTTGGGTGAAAATAGTTTTAAGCTACATCAAGACTGCTCTATGTGCAAGCTAAATCCCCTCAACATCGTCAAACAATAAGCCCAAAGAATTGTACTTACCATTATGCAAATACAAACAAAGTTTCCCTCCCCCCCCCGCCCCCTGCAAGATCTATAAAATTTTGTGAGGGGTTGACAACAAAAAGTCAACCAAATCAATATAATATGTAATAACCTGGAAAATATCTTTGCATGACCAAGCTGACATTACTCACGTGGAAATCAAAGGGGATTCATGTCAAAAGAAATCCATAAAATCTATGACAAGTAAAACAAATATGAAACATCTTGTAGGTCCCACTTTTTTTAAATTCCTTGGGCTACAGTTTTCTTGACATTCTAAATGCTGGTTTTGGGTGAAAGTAGTTTTAAGCTACATCAGGACCACTCTAAGTGCAATGCTGAATCCCCTCAACATTGTCAATAAGCCCAAAGGAAGGTCAGCCAAAATTCAATGCCCCTCTAGTACTACCCCTCTAATAAAATGGATTTTCCAGACTTCTTAAGAAAATGAAAATGGAGCAAGCAACAAAACTGTCAGCCATCTATTCACTTTCACTCACAGTCAGACAAGTTGTCCAGATGATGAAGGCAAAAGTTTGCAATGTTTTACAGTTTCTTCCTTGTCAAAAAATGCTGGTGAGAAGTGAGTTAATTTGGCATGCCGACTGATGAGAAGCCACCACTAGATAAATGTGTATGGAGATTCACGTTTTTTGACAAATCATCAACATTCTAATTAAAGAATTCATGAACTAGTAGAGTCTAAACAATTAGCCATTACCATGGCATGGAAAAAAAAAACAGATGTCAGAGTGGTTGCCACTAATGCAATTTGGATGCTATTAGAGGGAGTGCCTATGTGCACTGCAACATGTGTGCATCCATTTGTATATGTACATAATAACAGATTTTATATAAGTAGCAGGACACATCCAAACAGGGCCCATGTCCTCTATCCTACATGCCAGACATGGATACATGAAGGCACGTGTCCTGTGAGTCACCATGTCCCTCACAAAGATGTTTTTATTTATAGATGAAGAGCTCAACAACCTTTACAATAAAATAGCATTCGATCTCTAACAAATCCTAGATCAAGGCTCAGAAAACTAATATCCTGTGACAAACCTAGGAGAATCTAGACAACAACAATAAAATATGCTGGACTAATATCACATATACAATGGATGAAGTTACATGCCTATACAAAGTGGACACCTTCCTCAAAAGTGGAACAAACATGGTCAAAATACAATAGAGTTCCTCATCTATGGAGGTTGAACTCATAAAAATAATTCAAGGTATCATCAAAATGCTCCACATAACCCCCACACATGTGGATCCAACAAATATGAAGGTCACCACCCCAGAATGCTCCAAAAAGTGCTCAGAATGTCTACACATGTGAACTAGACACCTCCCAAGATGGGTCACTCTAAATCAGCTAATGTCCTCCTCAAATGATGTTAAAAGGAGTGAAAGATAGGCATATGTGGCCGTCAAAACCAACAACCTCGGTCAAATGGTCCAAAATGTTGAGAAATCTAGGGGGGCAGCAGATGTAGGTGATTTCTCTTATTTTGATAACTGCTTGTGATGTATTTTTACTTTAGTTGATTAACTTCTTCTTTCCTTTATTATTATTAGAGTTCTCTATCATCAAACAACTACCAAATCATAAAAAACAATGAGATAATAGGACACAAGATGTAGGCAATCAGCCAGAGCCAAAACCTCTCCAACTGAGAGGAAAACCCACCAGAATTCTTCTCTTCTTATAGAACTTCAATTGACGAATTCCAAGACCTATGACCCTTGACCAAGACCCTCCAAGACCAAGTCAACTTCCCTTCTTCAACAGCTTCCAACAACAAACTTTGACCCCAACAACAATTTCTGCAACTTTGACCTAGAAGCGTCAACAACTTCGACCTAGCAGCTTCACAGCTTCGACCTTAATGCAGCTTCATCAGTTTCGACCTAGCAGCTTCATAGCTTCGACCTAGAAGCAGCGTCACAGCTTCGACCTTGCAGATTCACAACTTCGACCTAAAAGCAGCTTCACAGCTTCAACCTTGCAGCTTCACAGCTTTGACCTTGCAGCTTCACAGCTTCGATGCAGTTTCAAAATTACGTCTTGCCCAATAACTGTAGGAACCCTAACAAAAGAGAGAGAGAGAGAGGCTCAAAACTTTGAACTTGTTCTTCTTCTTCTTCTTCTTCATCTTTTTCCAGCTTCTATCTTGAGCAAATCGAACTTGCTTGAGAGTATATCCAAATGAGGTCGAGTTCCTTCTTATATATAGGCTTTTGAGGGGTACGAATTGCTATCTTTAGGCCAACTTGTCCCTTCATGTAGAACGACTTGATCTTTGTGCCATGACGAGGTCTTGGAGGGTCTTTTGACTTTATTTTGACTCGATAATTTTTTCTTTACAATATGCAACATACCCAAATGGGTCTTCAATACATGACAATGACTCAACTGACTTTATCACAAACCTAGAAGCACTCAATGGGTGCTTGACCTAAAAATAAATTTCCCTTAAGCATGAAACCCATGCCTCAAGAACAACAATAATAAATTTATTTTTCTCTTTTCATTAAATACATAAAATCACGATTACATGACATTATTAAGACCGAACCTAGTTACATATTTCAATAGTCCCTCTTAACTAGGGAGGTATTCATAAACCATGCAAGGCACTCTGACAGTCTCAATCTAAAGAATTCTCATAAGAAGAGTCAGATTGGTAACCCATTTGTTTAACATCATATCATCCAACATTGTCACATAGCAAGGTCTTGACTAATAGCTCTATCTCTCCACAAGATCAAAGCACAATGTTGGCGACACCAATGATTTGTAGACAGCATCATCATTGTCTCTCAAGGAACATACCCCACCCGAGTGTTCACAAGGTATGTTCTTCCAAAACTATTCTTATCTTGGATTCCTAGTCCTCAAAGAATATCGGTCCTCTACGATTACTCTCATCTTGGATGCCCTACCACATGCTCAAAGAGTATTAAACGCCAGATGCTTACCTAATCCTCCATTTTTTCTTCTCAAAGTGAAGACAAGAATGATGAGATGAAGAATGTAACTAGCTTTGGTCTTCATAATTGTACTTGTCAAAAAGAAAATGACTTATTAAAGCATGGGTTTCATGCTTGGGTCAATGTTTTCTAGGTCAAAGCCTCCATTGAAGGCTTCTAGGTTTTGTCTTGACTCTTGAGTCATTAGAGTCGTTATCATTTTTATTAGACCCTTCTTGGGCTTTTGTATCATGTAAAAAGAATTATTTTTGAGTCAAAATGGTAATTTGTCACCTCCACACCAAGTCGCCCTTATCCCCAAGAAGTCGGCCTACATGAGGGCAATTTGACGCAGGCTCACCCCCGCTTACACCCACAGTTTGCATGGATTATGCACATAGCCTGTCTGTCCCAGGAATTTTAACTCTCTGTCGAGTTAAATCTTCAATATTAAGGTTAAGGCCCCATTAATCAATTCCTATGCGGAATGATTTACTAATGCCCAACATAGGCTAACCCCTAGTCCATATACACTTATCAAGTCTTAATCACCCCTCAAGCCTTCACATATGACTATTTAACCTTTCATTATAATCCATCCTTTGATAATGTTGGACTTATATATAAAGCCTCATATATCCGTGCTTAATCCTTTATAAACCATTTACAAAGGAAATACCTGCAAAACATACATTTTCCGCCTTTATACGGCCTCTGCACAGATATCAATGCTCCCTTTATCGTTATCACTAATCGCTCCTCCGCGGGTTTCATTAATACCAGGTTCTATCGCATCTGATATGCGATAACGCAATGTTGGATTTCAAATATTATTAACCGCGCCATATGACTTATCGGGTCCGCCCTTATCACCTTTCCACAGCGCTGCACTCTGATCTCTGAAACCCTGATCACCGATACCTCCGATCGCCAATCAAACAACTTGCATGACAATCCTCCACCGTCGATCTGCACTCAATGGATCTGCTGGTTCACAACGATTTCAGGTGCACAACTTGCACGGGAATTAACTGCCCAATAAAGCCATTTCCTCTCTCCTCCTCGCTGCTATGTGTCGCTCGGTTAGTGGAATCGGGTGACTACTCCCTTTTACCACTTACCACTTAGACCTCACCCAAAATACCACTTCTTGTTGCGAAACTACTTTCCCTCGTAACTTAACTTTCGCGCTCCTCCACCATGTGATTTAATCCTAACCGTTGATCATCCAGATCCAACGGTTACTATGCGCCAATACTCTTCTTCTCCGCTCTTCTTTTTTTACTTAGATTTTACGTTGTTTTCAGTGTTTGCGATGGTTCTCAGGTTTCTTCAAAAGATTCTGGGTCTTCGCTATTCCGCTGCGCACTCTCTCTTCTGAGCTTAAACTTTGCACTCTCCTTTGATCTCTGTCTTTACAGAGCTCTACCTTGTCTTCTAATGGATTCAATGATCCATCGTGATCCTCTATCTCGCTCTCCTCTTCTCTGTGTTTCGCCAAATTCTGCCTGCACACATCTATTACAGAATTTCGGTTCACTATAATTCAACACTCGAAACACACATTCGAACTCAGAATTGAGTTGGTTACATCAATAAATATAAACAATGATTACAGAATGAGATCTCTGTCTCTCTGGCCTGATGTTCTAATATCAGTGGCCTCGGTTTACACTCTGCCCGTAGGCTTACAATCAAACCTATCTCACCTATCTATCTAGCCTCTAACTTTCTAACCTCTGACTAACCTCTGATTATGCCTTTTAGGCTTTCATTTATACAAAGGGATTCTAAAACCAATTTCTCGTTTAGATCCATAAACTCAACAAAATTCATAAATCTCTTCCTCATTCCTAAAACCCCTCTCTAATCCATAAATTCATGAACTGACTCCTAATCTGAGTTTTACAATTAATTCTCAAATCCCTCAATCTCTCAACTATCCTAATTCTCTCATGTTCTCCTACATTCGAGAACATTTACAAATATGCCTCACCATATTCAATTAAATCCCTATTCTAGCATCTCTCATTAAAATCACTCAAAACAATAATAATTACATTTAATTCACACTTAGGAAACCAACCTCCTTGAAAACACAATACCCCTATGTCTACTAAAATACAATGATTTTTCTTGGGCCGAATGCTCCTGCATCATGCTCCCAAAGTAGAAAAATTTCATGATCTCCTGATCATGTGTGTTCATAAGTTGATAGAAAACCTCCAGGGTCCCAAACTTTAGTTTGTAGCTGTCCAAACGCTTTGCACCTTTGTTGTTGTTGTATGTCAGTTGTCTTTTGTTTCATTTTCTTCTCTTCAATAAGTTTCAAATTCTAATTGATCATTCTTCCTACTGTTGTTAATCTCCTCCATATGGATTGCTTCATAACTAACTACCACATTTCTTCAATCTTTGTGTCCAACATATTCTTGGTCTGGTCCATACTTTGCCACTTACTTCTTCCTCTTTCTCTCTGTTTCAAGTTGTTGTTGTTGTCCACTAACTCTTCAAACTGTCGTTCTTCTCCTTCAAGTTGTCGAATGCTATCACTTACTCTTACTTGTTCTTCGCTTATTTTGATTAGAATGGCCTCCCTTTCATCCATACCCTCTTTCATGATTATCTTTTTCTGCATTGAATCATGATTGTCCAACATTCTCTCCAACAATTGAACATCTCTGTTCCATGGATTGAATTCTTCCATAGAATCTTCTTCTTCCATTTGGCTGCTTATCTGTGCCAAATTTTCTCCAGCATCTGCAACTAAACCTGCACTCATAAAACAATTGTTAAAATAAAAATCATAAGGCCTCAATGCCTCTTCTTCTTTTGGCAACACATCAGTATGATGATTTCTCCTTCTCTATCAACACATCAGTATGCTGATTTGAATTCCCAACAGAATTCACGAGACTATCAATTAGTCTCTCCTCCATACCATCTGCTTCTATGATGTCTCTCTGCCCTTGTCCACTATAGTGAACTCCTTCCTCTGCAATCACACTGTCATACTCTGAATTTTCCAGCAAATACTCCAGCCATTCAAGTTCTCTGTGACACTTCATAAGTACTTCATCATTACTTATGATTCCTGCATTTATACTTAAATTATCAGTTTGAAAATCACAAGGTTCAATAGTCTCAATTGTTGCTTCACATATCATCTCTTTAGTCTGAATTTCATCTCCTTCTTTCACAAGAAATTGTTCCTGTGTTATCACAGTTTCAAATATCAATGCATTATCAAATTCTTTTTGCTGCAATACTTCACTGCTTTTCTCATTTAAGAGACATTCTCCATCATTCTTTACTTCAGAGTTTTTATCTTCTGAAAGATACTCTTCCGTACTTTTGACAACTTCAAAAGATTGCTCACCCTCTGCAAAACCTGTAATCACATCAAAGTTATTAGATTCAACAATACAAGGTTTTACATTTACCTGTTGGTCTGCATTTGTCCAACAGTTCAAAAAATCATCAATAATTCCTTCTTCTTCACCCGGAACTTCACCCTACTCTGGTTCACAAATGGATACTTCCATTTCCAATTCAGCTTCTTTGAGTTCTTCAGATCTCAATTGAACACCCAATACCTATTCAAGCTTCATTAGCTCTTCTGCTAATTGCATATTCACTTGCTGACTTCTCTTCTTTTGTAGCCTCCTTTGTAATTTATGCCACCTCACTGGTTTTTTCCTCAAGACCCAACCTAATCTCTGGTTTTCCTCAAGTATCATCATCAATACATTGAGTTGTTCTTTCATCTTTGCAATCTCTTTGTGAAGCTCCTCTTGACTCATCCTCTTGCCATTTGCCTCGGCATTCTCTTTCTTCACCTTTCTTCTGCTGTGGTCTTCTTCGGAACCTCTACTATGACTATCAGTAGTCATTTTCTTCTCTATCTTCATGAGCTCCTCAATCACTTTAAAGCCTCTACAACAGTAAGTCTTCCCTACTGCCACTTACCTCACCAAGCTTTCCTCTGTACTCAGTCTTTTGGCAAGCCCTTGGTTCTCTATCTCTGGAACCTCCTTTGAGCACTCTTCTTTGCTCCTTTAGGCTTCAACTCATCTGCACCTTCACAAGAACACAATTGTCCTCTTGTATTTCAATCACCATGAAATACTTGGTTCTGACCACTTCTTCTTTTACTTAAAAAGTCTTACCAACTTCCTTCATTACCTTGACAATTCTACCCACATCCTTTGTGGAATTACCTTTGTGATCTGCAACAATACCTCTGCAGTAACAAGTCTTCTCCTTGCTACATATGCCTCACTAAGTTTCTCTACTTTGAGCTCAGTCTTTTAGCATCTCTCTGGTTCTTTCCCTTGGAACCAATTGAGCACTTCTTTCTCTAGGTCGCTGTAATTTTCTCACCTCATTATTTGTTACCTATGCATCAATATAAAACCCACACATTCTCCAATCTTCAAATCAAATCAAACAAAACATATCATCTCACCTTCAAGATCTCTGCATGATCTTGTTCCACCATTTACCTGTACTTTGAATTGATTGTCCTCTTTTTTCTTGCATCTGCAAGTTCTACTGTACTTTATCTCTGTGTGCCTACTATTTATCAGATTAAAATATGATCTCCCTTGCCTGCATACACATCTTAGAACACAACTCTGTTCTAAGTCCTTTTCTACAGAATTCCCTTATTTTGTTCTGCTATCAATTGTTTCAATCACAATTATGCTTTGATACTAAATGCCGCAAGGTCACCACCGCTTGCGCCCACAGTTTGCATGGATTATGCACATAGCCTGTCTGTCCCAGGAATTTTAACTCTTTGTCGAGTTAAATCTTCAATATTAAGGTTAAGGCCCCATTAATCAATTCCTAAACGGAATGATTTACTAATGCCCAACATAGGCTAACCCCTAGTCCATATACATTTATCGGCTCTTAATCACCCCTTAAGCCTTCACATATGACTTTATGTAACCTTTCATTATAATCCATCCTATCGGGACTCATTCACCCTTCATTAACCCTTATTAAACCTTTGCTAACCCTTTAACCGCATATATATAACCTTCCCCTCTTTAACATTGGTTACATATATTTTAACACATAAAACCTTCCATCCTTTAATAACGTTGGACTTATATATAAAACATCATATATTCGCGCTTAATCCTTTACAAACCATTTACAAAGGAAATACCCGCAAAACATACCTTTTCCGCCTTTATATGGCCTCTGCACAGATATCGATGCTTCCTTTATCGCTATTGCTAATCGCTCCTCCGCGGGTTTCATTAACACCGGGTTCTATCGCATCCGATATGCAATAACGCAATATCGGATTTCAAATATCATTAACCACGCCATATGACTTATCGGGTCCGCCCTTATCACCTTTCCACAACGCTGCACTCCGATCTCCGAAACCCCGATTGTCGATACCTCCGATCAAACAACTTGCATGACAATCCTCCACCGTCGATCTACACTCAATGGATCTGACGGTTCACAACGATTTCGGGTGCACAACTTGCACGGGGATTAACCGCCCGATAAAGCGGTTTCCTCTCTCCTCACTGCTACGTGTCGCTCAGTTAGTGGAATCGGGTGACTACTCCCTTTTACCACTTACCACTTAGACCTCACCCAAAATACCACTTCCTGTTGTGAAACTACTTTCCCTCATGAATTAACTTTCGCGCTCTTCCAGCATGCGATTTAATCCTGACCGTTGATCATCTAGATCCAATGGTTACTGTGCGACGATACTCCACTTCTCCGCTCTTCTTTTTTTACTTAGATTTTATGTTGTTTTCAGTGTTTGCGGTGATTCTCAAGTTTCTTCAAAAGATTCTGGGTCTTCGCTATTCCGCTGTGCACTCTCTCTTCTGAGCTTAAACTCTGCACTCTCCTTTGATCTCTGTCTTTACAAAGCTCTACCTTGTCTTCTAATGGATTCAATGATCCATTGTGGTCCTCTATCTTGCTCTCCTCTTCTCTATGTTTCGCCGAATTCTGCCTACACACATCTATTACAGAATTCCGATTCACTATAGTTCAACACTCGAAACACACATTCGAACTCAAAATTGAGTTGGTTATATCAATAAATATAAACAATGATTACAAAATGAGATCTCTGTCACTCTGGCCTGATGTTCTAATATCAGTGGCCTCGGTTTACACTCTGCCCATAGGCTTACAATCAAACCTATCTCACCTATCTATCTAGCCTCTAACTTTCTAACCTCTGACTAACTTCTGATCATGCCTTTTAGGCTTTCATTTATACAAAGGGATTCTAAAACCAATTTCTCGTTTAGATCCATAAACTCCTCAACAAAATTCCTAAATCTCTTCCTCATTCCTAAAACTCATTTCTAATCCATAAATTCATGAACTAACTCCTAATCTGAGTTTTACAATTAATTCTCAAATCCCTCAATCTCTCAACTATCCTAATTCTCTCATGTTCTCCTACATTCGAGAACATTTACAAATATGCCTCACCATATTCAATTAAATTCCTATTCTAGCTTCTCTCATTAAAATCACTCAAAACATTAATAATTACACTTAATTCACACTTAGGAAACCAACTTCCTTGGAAACACAACACCCCTATGTCTACTAAAATACAATGATTTTTCTTGGGCTGAATGCTCCTGCATCACAATTCGACCCAGCAGAAAGGCTATATAAGGAGAGGCAATTTGACCTATTTGTCACATTCACTCAACAAGTTCGATCTTCAAGCAAGAGAGGCAGAAAAAGAGTGTGAAGTAGCTGGAAGAGGACGAAGTTTGCTGGGAAAACCTAAGACGAGTTTTGGGTTATCTTTCTCTCACACGTGCGAAGTTTTTTGGGCAGTTGCTGAGGCCGAAAATTTGTGTCCAATGCAGGTTCAAATTTTTGAAGTTGGGGGTCAAAGTTCCACTGTTTGGGGGGGGGGGCAAAATTTTGGACTGAAGCTGTTGTTGGGAAGTTGTCACTTGGAGTAGTTTGTCAAGAACATTTGTTGTAGGGAAGGGTTGACTTGGTGGTTGGAGGAGGTATTTGTTTAGGTCTAAAAGGTTTGGAAGTGTCTCATCTTGATTTGAATCTACTGTAGAAAGAGTTCTTGATTAGGTTTTCCCCTTATAGGGGTTTTTCCCTGGTTCAGTGCCTACATCTTGTTTCTCTTGTTCTTGTGATCTTCATACACATATAATTTGGTAATTGCTTGATGAAAGATAACTAATTAAGAAGTAAAGGAAGCCAACATAATTCACAAGTAATTATCAAGAAAGAGGAATCAAACCCTAAATCCTACTAGCATTGATTTCTCAACATGGTATCGGAACTAAGGTCGAAGAAGGGTGGAGATCACTTTGTTGGCTTGGAAGAAAAGGTTACTCCCTCTATGGCAAGTTACCTGAAGATGTGATTCAATATCATAAGAATTGCAGGAAGCTGGATTGGAAGGATCATCTACAACCTATCTAGGAAAGTCAAAAGCAAAGGATTCTTGGTTGCACTTACAAGGTACTCTTCATGATGACAATGCATGGATCATTGGTAGTGGAGCATCAAGACATATGACGGGAGAAAGTGGACAACTTCATACTCTGTCAGAGGAACCATCATCTCATGTAGTGGAGTTAAGAGATAACAACAGTTATGCAGTCAAAGGCCTTGGATCTACATCATTGAAGCTAGAAAATGGAGCAAAGCTACACCTCAACAATATACTCTATGTTCCAAGTTTGAAAAAGAATTGACTTTCAATTTCTTGTTTAGAAGATAAAGGAGATAGAGTTTCCTTTGTAGATGGTAAAGTTTTGGTTTGGGGAAAGGATTCAAGCATTAATAAGGCAAAAGTTATTGGAGTTCATGAAGAAAGGTTATATAGAGTTATAACACGATTTCCTCAAGCCCTAGTTCACATGAAGATCAATCCTATCGAATTATGGCATAGAAGATATGGGCATATTCATTACAAAATAATACCCTCTCTTAGTCAAATGGTAAATGGCATCCCCAATATCAAGGAAGATTGAGAAGGAGTATGTAAGGGATGTGCTTTGGGAAAGAATACAAGAAAAACTTTTACAAGTAGTGATACAAGACCTAAGGAAATATTAGACCTCATTCATTTCGATGTGTATGGGCCAATGTCTAACGAATCTCTTAGAGGCCATCTTTATTATGTGACCTTCATTGATTATCATTCTAGAAAGACATGGCTCTACCTTCTCAAGACAAAGGACGAAGTATTCGAAAAGTTTAAGGAGTTTAGATCTGAAGTGTAGACCTTAATTGAAAGAAAGATAAAGACTTTGAGATCCGACAATGGTGGGTAATACACTTCAAAAGAACTAATTGCATATTGTAAAGAAGCAGGTATTAGGAGGGAGCTTATTGTTCCCTATAATCCCGAGCAGAATGGAGTTGCAGAGAGCTTATTGTTCCCTATAATCCCGAGTAGAATGGAGTTGCAGAAAGGAAAAATAAGCCAATTGAAGAATGTATACGAACTATGATATTTGATCAAGATCTACCAAATTTCTATGGGGAGAAGCAGCAATGACAACAGTATATATACAAAATAGAAGTCCTCATAGAATCCTTGAGAATATGACACCTGAAGAAGCATTCACAGGGAAGAAGCCATGTGTGGACCATCTCTAAATCTTTGGGTGTCCCGCATACATCCATGTTCCAAAGAACAAGCAAAAGAAATTAGATTCTACAAGCATTAAAGGAATCTTCGCTCGCTACAATCTTTCTTCAAAAGCATATAGAATCTACATCAAGGAAGGAAGACAAATTGAAGTGAGCACGGATGTTATATTCAATGAGGATCATGCCTACAAAAGATCCAAGGATATTCCGATCGATTTTGATGACAAAGAAATACCATTATTTGAAGAAGAAGAGCATCATGATAAGACAACTACAAACCAAGAAGAAGGAAAAGAAGGACCAAGTGAGCCTATTCAACCTGTGATCATTCCTGAAACAAGGAAAAGGCCAAATTGGTTAAAAGCTACACTTGAAGATGTCAAAGGACATCGAGCGACTAAAGAAACTTTAGAGAAAGCAAAAGACCAAAGAGATATTCAGGATATGTAGCATATATGACAAAATTGATAGAAGTTGAACCAATTACATTTGAAGAAGTTGCTCATCAAAAAGAATGGAATAAGGCAATGCAAGAAGAATATCAATCCATCATGAAAAATGGGGTTTGGGAAATAGTTCCTAGATCAAGTGACAAATCGGTTGTCACTTCAAAATGGATTTACAAAATCAAACATATGATTGATGGAAGCATAGACAAATACAAAGCAAGATTCGTTGCAAGAGGTTCTTCACAAAAGGAAGGCATAAACTATGAAGAAACCTTTGCTCCTATTGTCAGGTATATTACTATAAGATCTTAGGTTTCAGTCGCTGCTACTATGGGATGGAATATCCATCAAATGGATGTCAATTGGAAGGTTTTGAAATAAATAGTAGGGATACATATGTATGCAAACTCAAGAAAGCCCTATATGGCTTGAAGCAAGCTCCTAGGGCGTGGTATGCAAGAATGAATGCATATCTCTTAAGAATTGCGTTCGTCAAAAGTTTTATAGACACAAATCTCTACATCAAGGTGGTGAAGAATGAACCAGTCATTATACTACTATATGTGGATGATTTGTTTATTACAGGTGTGGAGCGCAAAATGAAAGATCTGGGACTTATGCACAATTACTTAGGCTTGGAAGTCTGGCAGAAAACCAGAGAGATATATTTGGGTCAAAGTAAATACGTAATCGAGATATTGCAGAGATTCCGTATGATGGATTCCAAGCCTATGAATACTCCCATGATCACTAATCTCAAGAAGTTGAGAAGCTCTGACTCTAGTCTCGTCGATCCTACTAGCTATCATAAGTTAGTGGGCTCCCTAATGTACCTGGTAAATCCAAGACCTGATATATGTTTTGTCGTAAATGTTCTTAGTCAATTTTAGTTGGAGCCTCGTCATGACCATTGGATAGTTGCCAAGCATATTTTGAGATATCTACATGGCATTATACATCACTGCCTGAAATATGATGGGAAGGAAGTTAAGCTAATAGGTTTTACAAATTCCGATTAGGGTGGCAGTGAGACTGATGGAAGAAGCACTACCGGTGGATGTTTCAATTTGGAATCTACAACGATTTCGTGGATGAGTAGAAAACAAGATCCTATTGCGTTAAGTAGTGTTGAATCAGAATATGTTGTTGCATGTGAAGTAGGAAAGGAAGTTGTCTGGTTGAGAAAATTTTTGTCAAATTTGTTTGGAAAGCCTCTGGATCCTACAATGATCAATTGTGATAATCATAGCAGCATCAAGATGTTTGAAGACCATGTATTCCATGCAAGGACAAAGCATATCAACAACAAGTACCACTACATTAGGAGCTTGCTATAAGATGGGGTCGTGAAGCTACAGTATATTCCGATAGAGGAACAAGTCGTTGACGTACTAACGAAATCTCTTCTGAACAAGAAGTTTGAATATTTTAGAAGCATGCTTGGGTTAGTTGATATTACAGATTTGGTCGATAAGGAGAGATGAAGCATCTAATGGTGGATGCTTGGGAGGACATTTAGTCGGCCTATGTGTTGATGTCTAGATCTTGAAGAGAGAAGATGGCATTGGTCATGGAGCTCTGACCTTGGATACGCACCTAGATCCCTAGGTTGATGGTTAGCTAGCAATCCTGATGGTACCTAGAGTGGCTAAAAGCTTGAGTCCATCTTAGTCCCACCTAGATAGATTAACATGGTTAGGTATCTAGTCTGAAGCACTGAGTGTGCTAGAACCCTTCGTAGTTCATTTCATTTTGAAATCTTCCATGTACTCTCATATGTATGTAAATATGAATACCTCCCTAGTTAAGAGGGAGTGTTGAAGAATGTAAATAGCTTCAGTCTTCATAATTGTACTTATCAAAAAGAAAATTTATTATTAAAGAAAATGGTTTATTAAAGCATGGGTGTCATGCTTAGGTCAATGTTTCTAGGTCAAAGCCTCCATTGAAGGCTTCTAGGTTTTGTCTTGAGTCATTAGAGTCATTATCATTTTTATTAACCCTTCTTGGGCTTTTGTATCATGTAAAAAGAATTAGTTTTGAGTCAAAAAGGTAATTTATCGCCTCCACACCAAGTCGGCCTTGTCCCCAAGAAGTCGGCCTACATGATTCAATTCAACCTAGCAGAAAGGCTATATAAGGAGAGGCAATTTGGCCTATTTGTCACATTCACTCAACAAGTTCGATCTTCAAGCAAGAGAGGCAGAAAAAGAGTGCAAAGTAGCTGGAAGAGGACGAAGTTTGTTGGGAAAACCTAAGACGAGTTTTCGGCTATCTTTCTATCACATGTGCGAAGTTACCTAGGCAGTTGTTGGGGCCGAAAATCTATGTCTACTGCAGGTCCGAAATTCTTAAGCTGGGGGTCAAAATTTTGCTGCTAGGGGGTCGACTGAAGCTGCTGCTGAGAAGTTGTCACTTGGAGCATTTTGTCAAGATCATCTGTTGTAGGAAAGGGTTGACTTGGCAGTTGGAGGAGGCCTTTTTCTAGGTCTAAGAAGTTTGGAAGTGTCTCATCTTGATTGGAATCTAATGAAGGAAGAGTTCTTGACTGGGTTTTCCCCTTATAGGGGCTTTTCCCTGGTTGAGTGCCTACATCTTGTTTCTCTTGTTCTTGTGATCTTCATACACATATAATTTGGTAATTGCTTGATGAAAGATAAGCTAATTAAGAAGTAAAGGAAGCCAACATAATTCACAAGTAATTATCAAGAAAGAGGAATCAAACCCTAAATACTACTAGCATTGATTTCTCAACATGATGTGTCTATCTCTCCCTCTCAACTATGGAGGATATACCCATTCCTATAAAGCAATGTACCCATTCCTATAAAAGGAATGTACCCAAGCTCCCTCTTATTCAGGGAGTTGTCCAAGCTCTCTCTTATTCAGGGACTTGCTTCCAATAGCTTTCTGCTCAAGGTGGAGATCATGGGACTATCGGTTGCTTGTGAGGCTCCTTCTTTCGATGTCATCAATTTCATCTTCAACATTATGGAGCCTTCATCTTTTGGGACTTCTTTGTAGGGCATTGGCCATCCATCACTTTCCTTCACTAGTCATGTTAGTCATGTCATCCTTCTCTTCATTGGAAAGTGATCTTCTAATCCACATTTGGCTCTTCTTCATACAGCTACCTCTTCTACATCATGTTTCCTTTAGAATCTTCCATCCAACCACATGAGTGCTTAGTTGTAGATGACATCTACAACTCTCTTCCAGTAGCCCTGTATCAACCCATCGAGATGTTGTTCAAAAATAAAAAATGAACATCAAATCAAAGTTACCTTTTGTGATGGCCTTTCATCATGACATCTTGCTTGCAATATCAACATCGTGCACATTCATAAGCATGTCTCCAAGACTTTCAATGTCAAGGGTCTCCTTTCTTTACAGACCTTATCAGGGTCTTCATGCCTTCTCTATGGAGATGTCATGGCCAATTCTTCTAGTCATCGGATGTTGATATCCTTTTCTATGTGACCATAGTTGCATCTTTCACGATCTCTTCTTTCTTTCTTCACATATTACTCCCCAAGAACTTCCATCCATAGTTCCTTCATCTTTGTCAACCACCTCATATTCCATATGAGGACATATTATGTTGATTCCATCTAGTGAATATGTGAACCATGCCTTCATGCATCATTCCAAAGGAGGAGACACCTTTTCTTTGATCATGCTCATGAGATAGAGTATTTACCCATGCAACCATATGACGACATGAGTCAATTAAATACATGCATAGATATCTCTTTCCTTCTTTTGTTCATCTAGCCTTCATTCAAAAGTGTCCTTTCCTTGATTGAGAGTACTTCAACCATCGCGACTTTAATGTTCCTAAGTAGGAATGTAAGAGATATTAAGCAAATAAATTGTGCAGCAGCATATAAAAATAAAACACACATCAAACATCCATGAAAATGCTGCCAATAAGGAATTGTTGAGCCATATTATTAAAAATCTACAGGCTAGAAACAATATGAAATGGAATGGTGCACTTGGGCTTGTCCCAGACTCCCAATGAACAAGCAAGATCAACCCCAGGTGGGAAAATAGTTGAGCTGAAGGTTGCCCAGTTGTTGCACTACTCTGCACTGTGTTGCCCGAGTAAACTACTACCCTGTTGAACTTCGACTAGTTGGAAGGTGCTCAAAAACTGCCCAGAAAATTGTGTGATTTTAACCCTAGACTCCTTGGACAAAACCCAAAAGGGAATTTAGTTGGTTTTGACTTTGGATTTTTGACCTCCTTAGAGCCTCTCCCCAACTTCGACTACCAATTTCGACTTGCAGGAAACAGCCTGCAAATTCCTCTGCAAACTCCTCCAAAATGTTGGTTTTACCTGTGTTATTCAACTCCTAGCTCCCCGGATGGTTCTTGGCCAAGATCAACTGCTCCCCAAGTACCACGAATTTGCTGCTAGATGGCCTTTGTGCAGTCCCTCTGTCTAGGAATTCGACTGATTGCTGCGCTAGTCTAGTTGCCTGCAAACTCCAGTGAAAATGCCTTCTCTATACTGCCTCCTCAACTCTCGAATCTCCCAGCAAGCAATGAATCCCCTTGCTGGCCTCCAACTCCTCCTGTGTGTTTTCTGGCTACCCAGGAATACACAATTCCCTCTCTACGTTGATGGTTGAAGTGTGTTGTTGTCCCTGACTCCCTGAAACTCTTGTTAGAACAGCCTCCCTAGGGCGGGCACAGATGGTCCCCCGAAGTAGAGGTTGAATCTCCCGTGTGAGAGATTCATGGCTAAACAGCCAGTAGGCTTGCTAAGCAGCAAAGCATACAAGTGAGTGTTTGTTTGCAAATGTAGAAGATGGTTGAAAATGAGAGTTGATCCTCCTTTAATTACCTTGGGCCTCCTTAGCCTCATGTGGGCCCCTCCATCCACCCATTCGATTTCCCTCCAAGCACATTTAACGGCAAGTTCGAATTCCCCATGTGGGTGGCCCCCACATTCCACTAGCTGCTAAAGAAAGTCGAAATTGCCCCATAGTTCCTAAGTCTAAGTGTGGGGTCCTCCTCCTAAAGTCAAAATTGTGCCAAAAATGTGTAGCAGCAACCTGTGACTAATG
The DNA here is from genome assembly GCA_000404065.3 of Pinus taeda. Lineage (NCBI taxonomy): Eukaryota > Viridiplantae > Streptophyta > Pinopsida > Pinales > Pinaceae > Pinus > Pinus taeda. The sequence continues at coordinate 436,428 of APFE031602767.1, forward strand.
TTTTTGAGAAGGAACATGACAGTCCTCCCCTCCCAAATGTTGCTTGCCCTCAAGCAACCTCAAAGTTGGGTGCTCCAATATGTGCTCACCTTCCCAGGTGGCATCCTCATCTGGCAAGTTCTTTCAACATACCAAGAACTCCCTGATGGTCCTGCTCCTCAGTCTTCTTTCCCTGCTGTCCAAAATGGCCTCTGGTTCGAACACCAAGTGGCCCTCATCATCCAGCGGGGGTAGATTAGTTGTTGCCTTCACCTGTTGTCCCAACACCTTCTTCCGGCATGAGACATGAAACACATTGTGAATTCTACTCCCTAGAGGCAGCGCCAGCTCACAAGCCACCTCTCCAACTCGCCTAGTCACCCGATAGGGCCCATAGAAGCATGGTTGTAGCTTCTCAGCCCCCTTCTGTTTCAGCGTAGATTGCCTGTAAGGCTGCAGCTGGAGATATACTAAGTCCCCCTCCTTAAAGTACCTCTCTGTCCTATGTCGGTCTGCATAAAGTTTTTGTTGATTTTGGGCTGTCACCAAATTATCCTTAAGAGCCTTGAGGATATCTTGGCTCTCTTGGACCCAGTCTTTGGCCTTTAGGGCCCGACTGTCTCCAAAAACAATATCAGCAAAAGTCAATGCATCATATCCATAAAGGGCACAGAAAAGAGTCAGACCAATAGACATGTGGTGCGTAGTGTTGTAGCAGTACTCGCCCAGATGCAACCATCGAATCCACGTACTCTGCTAACCTGTCACATAGTTCCTCAAGTACCCCTCCAACCACTGATTAACCCTCTCTGTCTGGCCATCAGTCTGAGGGTGATAACTGGTGCTATGAGTGAGCTCCATCCCAACCAACCTGAAGAGTTCCTGCGAAAAGCCACCCATGAATCTATTGTCCCTGTCGCTCACTATGTTCTTAGGGAGCTCATGCAGCCTGAAAAACTCCCAGAAGAACAATTCAACAACCTGTTCAGCAGTGTACCTAGTGGGGATGGCGAAGAAGTGGGCAAATTTGGTCAACCTATCAACCACTACATATATGCAATCCTTCCCTTGTACTGTGTGGATCCCAATGATGAAATCCATCGAAATACTTTCCCATTTCCCCTCCGGAATGGGAAGTGGTTGTAGTAGCCCTGCAGGGTGGGTCAGCTCCCCCTTGTTCCACTAACAGGCCTCACACTCCCGTACGTACAGCAGCACATCCTCCTTGAGGCCCTTCCACGTGAATCTCTCCCGAACAGCCATATAAGTCTTCTGGAACCCCTGGTGTCCGAACAATGGTGAATCATGAGTTTTCTGGAGTATCCTCTCCCTCAACTACGAGTTGGGCACTAAGTGAATGCGCCCCTTGTAATAGATGACCTTATCCATCACACAGTAATGCTCATCTGCATATGTCCCCTCCAATACCTCGCATGCCCTCCTGTCATTGGAGTACTCCACCAACAACTGAGCCTCCAATCCTAGCAGATGCTCATGAGAGATAACCTAGCTAGTCTCCGAGATAGAGCATCGGCCACCACATTGTGCTTCCCCCACACATACTTGATGTCGAAATCATAGGCCTGCACCTTGCTGGCCCATCTCTGTTGCCTGTCGTTGAGGCCCTGTTACCCCATAAAATGTCGAAGACTGTTGTGATCAGTCTTCACTCGGAACCAGTTGCCCACCAAGTACTGGCGGAACTTGGCCAATTCATGCATAATGGCCAGCATCTCCTTTCATATATGGAATATGACAGCTCATGCAATAGGAGCTTCTGACTTTCGAAAGTTATGGAATGCCCCTCCTGTGACAATACTGCTCCAACTCCTACCCCAGATGCATCACACTCCACCATGAATGGCTCGGAAAAGTCTAGAAGTGCCGAGACAGGGCAACTGCTCATCACCTCCTTGAGGTGATCAAAGGCAAAATGTGCTCCATCAGTCCATGCGAAGGCCCCCTTCTTGTTCAAGTCGATCAAAGGCGCTGCCAGCTGCGAGAACCCTTTGACAAACTTCCTGTAATAGGTGCAAATGCCCAAGAAGCCCCTCAGCGTAGTCACGTCTCGGGGTACTGGCCAATCCTGGATGGCCCGAATCGTCTCCTCGTGAACTTTCACCCCATCTGCTCCAATGATATGCACTAGGTAGAGCATCTCTATCAACCCAAACTCGCACTTGGAGAGCTTGGCATAGAACTGTTGCTCCTCCAGAATGCACAATACCTCCTCCAAGTGTTGGAGGTGCTCTTCCCACGTCCGGCTATAGATCAGGATGTCATCCAAGAACACTAGCACGAACCTCCTCAGTTGTCCCCAGAAGACATGGTTCATGCATGAATGGAATGTGGTTGGAGCATTGGTTGGCCCAAATGGCATGACCAGAAACTCAAAGTGCCCATAGTGGCACCGAAAGTTGTCTTCAGGATGTCCTTATCCCTCACCCTGATCTGGTGGTACCCTGAACACAAATCAATCTTAGAGAAGTACTTGGCTCCTCTAAGCTCATCTATCAGCTCATCAATGCGGGGAATAGGGTACCGGTTCTTAAGAGTCTTACGGTTGAAGGCCCCGGTAGTTAATACACATCCGAAGGGTTCCATCCTTCTTCTTCAACAGCACTACTGAAGAAGCGAAAGGACTGGAACTTGGCCTGGCATGGCCCAATGCAAGCAACACCTGGATGGCCTTCTCTATCTCATCCTTACAGGCTTTGGGATGCCTGTAAGGAGTAATGATCACTGCTTGTACACTCGGCTCCAGCTCAATGGTGTGCTCAAATCCTCTGTCTGGTGGTTGCCCTAGTGGAATGTCCGCAAACACTACTGCATACCTGTCCAGTAAAGCCTATATGTCTGCTGCTGGTGGTTGCGTCTGCCTCACAGCCTCTAAGATTCTCAACTCAACTACCCATGCAATGTCCCCATGTCGTAGATCTGCCTCCATATTGTGGGCCGAAACTGTCTGAGGTGGGTAACACTGCATGCCTCTCAAGACAACCCATTTTCCATCTGGCCCAATGAGCTCCATCTCTGGTTTCCTCCAATCCGTCGTGACTCGCCCAAGGGAATACAACCACTGGACACCCATCACCACGTTGGTGTCTGGCACATCAATCACAAAGAAGTGGTCTGTCATCAAGTAGTTCCCCATAACCACTGTCAAGAAAGGAACATATCTGGTGCACTGGATGGTACGGTCACCTAGCACTAGGACTGAGAAACCCTCAAACTCTGTTGTGGTGAGGCCCCTCCTCTAGACCAGTTGTACATCTATGAAATTGTGGGTAGCCCCATTGTCCACCAGCACTGACACCCTCTGTCCCTGTACAGTGCCTCTTATCCTCATTGTTAAAAACTTAGGAATCCCGCATAAAGAAACAAAGACTCCTCCTACTAGGGCAAGAGATGCCCCTCCTTGTGGTGGTGGCGGTGGTGGCCCTTTGTCTGTTGGACTCTCTCCATCTGTCCCACCACAATCCTGCTCCACCTCATCCTCCTGGTCACTGTCATAAAAGACCTCAATGTAGTGTGCTCTACCTGCAATGCACTTATGACCAGGTGCCCAGGGCTTTCTGCATATGAAGCACAACTTCCTCCTCTAGAGGTCCTTCTGTGTCTCCTCATCTAACTGCCCCCTCCCTTGTGTGGTCCTTGGTGGTGGGGGTCGAGTCTCATGCCCCTTCTGTGGGAAAGGGCTCTGTACAAGAAATGGTGCTCTAGTCTTGGGATGACCCCCTATAGATCTTTGGCACACAAGACCGCCTCTTGCAGCGTGGAGGGTCTGTGTGGCTTCACCAGTCCACACAGGGGCTCAATCAAGCCCTCAATGAGGGTATATACCCTCCTTGCCTCGGATAGATCCGGGACCATCACTGACACACATAAAAATTTTGAAAAGTATTGCTTTGGGTTGCCAATTTGGTGTAGTTGTGTCAGCTCCCTGAAATACGCCTTTGGATCCCTATGATCGAATCGCTCCACCACCCTCCGGGTGAAGTCCTCATAAGAAACAATTTGGGCATGCCCTAAGGTGGTCAAACCATCGAACCACCAATCATGGGCTTTCCCCTCCATGTGCAGTGTGGCCATCTTAATGGTTTCCTACTCTGTCATCCTGTTGAGTTGAAAGTATGTTTCCATCTTTTCAACCCAAGCCCTGGTCGTGCACTTGGCAATGCCATCAAAAGCAGGGAAATGCATCCTTCCTATGGTTCTCTGCAGCTCATAGTTTTGGGTCCTTTGTCCTCCGTACCCCTTGTTCCTCTCACTCTGCTTGAGCTTGCAGTAATCTCTGAAGGAGAGGGCTTCTTTGAAGTCTTCATCCATGGTCTGCCACTCTCTGAAGTAATCCCCCATCTGAGGAGGATCTTGTGCCACTGGCACAAAAGAAGGTAGTGTAGCCCGAGTCAGCACACTGACTAAAGGGCATTACGCTGCTGGTGAGGGGTGATTGAAAGGTTGAGAGGCCTCGGAAGTTTATCCACATAGAAACCCTCTAGGTGTGGTCCTTTCTTTGTTTTGTCACTTGATCTCCTCCAGCATTTCTTTCCACCCCTTGGCCAAGTCACTCAAGGCCCTTAGGAGGTTGTCAAAAGCCATCTCCTCCCTGCTCTTGGGCTCTGTCATTTCCTCCTCTCCAGCCACTGCTTCCCTCTGTCCTCCGTATCTGGAGTAATTTCTAACTCCCTTTCTCTTCTCCTGTACCTCTGCCTACGGTAGGTGATGTTTTGTTGGTCCCCGTTCTGTTGGTCCCCTTCTCTCATAGGGAATAATCCCCACAGTTGAGCCAAGAACTAGGTTTTGATACCACTGTAATGTTCCTAAGTAGGAATGTAAGTGATATTAAGCAAATAAATTGTGCAGCAGCATATAAAAATAAAACACACATCAAACATCCATGAAAACGCTGCCAATAAGGAATAGTTGAGCCATATTATTAAAAATTTGAAGGCTAGATACAATATGAAATGGAATGGTGCACCTGGGCTTGTCCAAATGAACAAGCAAGACCAACCCCAGGTGGGAAAATATCTGAGCTAAAGGCTGCCTAGCTGTTGCACCACTCTGCATTGCGCTGCCCCAGTAAACTGCTACCCTGCTGAACTTCGACTAGCTGGAAGGTGCTCAAAAACTACCCAGAAAATTGTGTGCTTTTAACCCCAAACTCCTTGGACAAAACCCAGAAGGGAATTTAGCTGGTTTTGACTTTGGATTTTCGACCTCTTTGGAGCCTCTCCCCAACTTCGAATACCAATTTCGACTTGCAGGAAACAGCCTGCAAATCCCTCTACAAACTCCTCCAAAATGTTAGTTTTACCTGTGCTATTCAACTCCTAGCTTCGCAGATGGCTCTTGTTCAAGATCAACTACTCCCCAAGTACCACGAAATTGCTGTTGGATGGCCTCTGTGCAATCCATCTGTCCAGGAATTCGATTGATTGTTGTGCTGGTCTAGCTGGCTGCAAACTCCAATGAAAATGCCTTCTCTATACTGCCTCCTCAACTCCCGGATCTCCCAACAAGAAATGAATCCCCTTGCTGACCTCCAACTCCTCCTGCGTGTTTTTTGGCTACCCACGAATACGCAGTTCCCTCTCTGCGCTAATGGGTGAAGTGTGTTGCTGTCCTTGACTCCCTGAAACTCCTATTAGAACAGCCTCCCTAGGACGAGCACGGATGGTCCCCTGAAGTAGAGGTTGAATCTCCCACGTGAGAGATTCATTGCTAAACAGCCGGTAGACTTTCTAAAAGCAGCAAAGCGTACAAGTGAGTATTTGTTTGCAAATGTAGAAGATGGTCGAAAATGAGAGTTGGTCCTCCTTTTATTGCCTTGGGCCTCCTTAGCCTCATGTGAGCCCCTCCATCCACCCATTTGATTTCCCTCCAAGCACATCAAATGGCCAAGTTCAAATTCCCCAAGTGGGTGTGGCCCCCACATTCCACTAGCTACTAAATAAAGTAGAAATTGACCCATAGTTCCTAAGTCTAAGTGTGGGGTTCTCCTCCTAGGTCAAAATTGTGCCAAAAATGTGTAGCAACACCCTGTGACTAATGTTTTTGAGAAGGGACATGACGTCAACATGTTGCACTCCTTTGTCACCATACCATCATCCTTCTAAACAATGAATCCCATACAAGGTGGAATTCTCAGCAAGACACTTGCTTCCTCCAAGAGAGGTAAACCTTCTAATGAAGATTCCAATAGAGGATCTAGATTATCCTTATCCGACAAAAGCTCCTTTCTCATGATGATGATGTATGATGAATTCCTTCTATCATGCTGGATGACTTTCTTTCAACCATATGCACTGCACATGCTTTCAATGAGGTTACCAAGAGCTACTTCCTTTACATGATGGTTGTTGCATCCATGTAGATTTCTACTATGATATCATGAGCTCTTGCTTCAAAGGTATGCTTCTAGTATGACATCATCTTCTAAAAAGATGCATCTCGCCATAATGCTTCTCACCTTGACTGCCATGGTGGAGGTCTTTTCACCTCCCACTTCTCCTTGCTATGTATTGGAGAAACCCTAATATTGAAGATCTATCCCTTTAGATTTCTTCTCATGAGGTTCTTTCGTTTCTTCAATGATATGAGCCTCATTTCTTTCTTTCCTTTTGTTGACCTTCTTGAATTTTGGACAATCTCTTGTAGTGCCCATATTCTTAACAGTCATAGCATTAGATCTTTGACATATTCTTCTTCTTTTTCTGAGGACCAAAATTCCTAAACTTTCCTTTCTTCTTAACCATGGCAGCAAATGCTTGTGCTTGCTCGTTTGATCCTACATTGCTTTTTGCGTTCAGCCTGATTTCTTCAATTTTACACAATGACCAAAGTTCACTAAATGGGGTAGCTTCCTTCTTTCCATAAGATGCTTGATGTAAAGTTGCCCCATTCCTCTAGTCATTGGTGCATTAAGCACTATGGTGGTCATTTCTTTGTTAGACATTATTTCTCCCAACTCTTGTAGTTGGTCTCTTATTTCTGATACCCTCATAAAGTATGAGGCTATTCCTTCTTCCTTTGATATCTTCATCTTGTAGAGTTCTTGTCTTAATGATATCACTTCTCCTGCAGTATTTACAGAAAACAATTCTACTAGTTTGTCGTATATTTCTTTTGATGTCTCTAATTTTGATACATAAGGTAAGAGGGGATCATTGATGGATTCTACAAGAATCCTTTGAGCCCTTACTTCCCCTTTCATATACTTTGCTAGATCTTGAGCTTCTTTCTTTGGAGGTTTAGTGATTGAGCCCTTAACATGTTCCACGACTTCATTTTCTATGAGGATCAAATCCGTCCTCTTCTTCCATGTAAGAAAGTTTGATGACCCAACCAATTTGTTGCTTTCCTTGCAAAATGAAGTCATTTTGATAGCAGATTCGGTCATAAATATAAAGGTACTTAGTTGTCAAGTGAAGATTCTCTTTGATGACAATGTCTTCAACTTGATGCCTTCTTGATTTGATGATGATAGAAGATGTCTTCAATGAAGATGTCTTTGTTCAAAAGTGATCCTTCAATGAGAGGGAGATCACCTTGATTCCTTGATGATGATGACAATGCCTTACTCGTAGCCCTTTCTTTGATGTAGAGGTTTTGTAGTCCTTTTCTTGAGTAGAGATAAGGTCTTTGAGGTCTCCTTTTTCTCGAGGTGATGGTTGAGCAAGGTTCCCAAGAATGTCTTCAAGTGTAGAATCCTTCTTTGAACACTAGAGGGTTTTGAGGTCTTCTTTAGTAACTTCCTTCTTCAAGATGATGATGTAATCCTTGTCCTTGTTATGTCTTTGAGATGAGAGGTCCTTCTTGATGATTGATACTCTTGATGATCTTCTAGTGCTTCGGCCCTCAAGTGTCCTTCTTTAAGTTGTCTTTCCTTGCCTTGTCACCTTAGCTCTAATACTAGGTTGAGAAATCTAGGGGGGCAGCAGATGTAGGTGGTTTCTCTTATTTTGATAACTACTTGTGATGTATTTTTACTTTGCTTGATTAACTTATTTCCTTTATTATTATTAAAGTTCTCTATCATCAGACAACTACCAAATCAAAAAGAACAATGAGACAATAGGACACAAGATGTAGGCAATCAGCCAGGGCCAAAACCTCTCCAACTAAGCGAAAACCCACCAGAATTCTTCTCTTCTTATGGAACTTCAATTGACGAATTCCAAAACCTATGACCATTGACCAAGGCCCTCCAAGACCAAGTCATATTTCCTTCTTGAACACCTTCCAACAACAAACTTCGACCTTTCTCCAACAACTTCGACCGCAGCAACAATTTTAGTGACTTCGACCTAGCAGCTTCACAGTGTCAACCTTAATGCAACGTTAGCAATTTCGACCTAGCAACTTCACAGCTTCAACCTAGAAGCAGCTTTGACCTTGTAGATTCACAGCTTCGACCTAGAAGCAACTTCACAGCTTCAACCTAGAAGCAACTTCACAGCTTCGACCTTGCAGCTTCACAAATTCAATGCAGTGTCAAAATTTTGTCTTGCCCAGTAACTGTAGAAACCCTAACAAAAAGAGAGAGAGGCTCAAAACTTCGAACTTGTTCTTCTACTACTTTATCTTTTCCAGCGTCTATCTTGAACAGATTGAACTTGCTTGAGAGTATATCCAAATGAGGTCGAGTTCCTTCTTATATATAGGCTTTTGAGGGGTACGAATTGCTATCTTTAGGCTGACTTGTCCCTTCATGTAGGCCGACTTGATCTTTGTGCCATGATGAGACCTTGGAGGGTCTTTTGTCTTTATTTTGACTCAATAATTTTTTCTTTACAATATGTAACATGCCCAAATGGGTCTTCAAGACATGACAATGACTCAATTGACTTTATGACAAACATAGAAGCACTCAATGGGTGCTTGACCTAAAAATAAATTTCTCTTGAGCATGAAACCCATGCATAAAGAACAACAATAATAAATTCATTTTTCTCTTTTCATTAAATAAATAAAATCATGATTACATATGACATTATGAAGACCGAACTTAGTTACATATTTCAACACAAAAGAGCAAGTTGACCCCTTAAAATGAGTGATTATGTGGCACGTGTGGCATCCAAGACAGTGTGCATGGTCTTGTCACAATGCCCAATGCATGTCTCACAATGCCCAAGGTAGTCAAATGCCCTAGGCAAGGTACAAATCAGCCTAAGCAATCATAGATCCCAAGGCAATCATGGATCTCTATGCAAGTACATAGGTCCCAATGCAAGTACACAAATCTCGACACAACCAATGTAACATAACAATGGGTCATGCTTCAATATATGATTCCATAACATAACAATGGGTCATGCTTCAATATATGATTCCATGAGGTAAAGAAACATTAGGTGTCATTTTCTAACTTCTTCACGACTCATTGAATTTATACCATTTACTAAGTGTGTGATAATGGATGATAATAGAAGATTCACATACAACTCAAGCCTATTAATCTTAAACCTGATTTTTATGATTTTTTTTCCAATGAACTTTTCAAATCTAAACCAAAGAATAAATGCCCTATAGGATCTTGAAACAAAGCACACAACAAGGCCCCAATAAAGCAACACATCGTAGGGTTTGGAGGTGATTTTAAGTGATTTTCTTGAGGGAGTGAGAGCCAAGCTTAGGATATATTTTTTGGGGTTTTTATGGCTCAAACAAAATTGGATATTAAGGTAATTTTCTGCAGTAAATTCTATGTTGCGAGACAAATAAAAAGGTAAAAAAGAAGGTGAAATTTGGGCTTTTTGTGTTGGTTGAAAAGGGGAGGAGACTAGTGCCCTGCTATGTTTGGACAATGGGGTAAAGATGCACCTTGAGGGGGAGATTTTTCAAAGGATCTAAAGGGCAAGTAGGGCAGTCAAAACAAGATCCTACAGGTCCTCAATCTAGCAAAAGAATTACTACAAAAATTGGAAGGGAGGGACTTTCAAGAACCATACCACCTCCAAAACTACTAGGGAAAGCTTTTACTTGAAAGGAAATGAATGATGCTTTTGTTCACAAGGAATAGCAAGGCAAAGATTCACACATTTCAAGCCAAAAAACAAGAGATAGAACTTAGCTCTCCAATGTAGTGATACCACTCCTCTATGGCACCCAAGTAGTCTTTGACAATTCCAAACCTGCAATAAAACTTTTACTAGTATGCTCCAAGAATCACGTACCACATTTCATGAAAGGTTGATCATCCATCAGCACAAAATCTTAGACAAGAGACAAGTGCAAAAGAGTTTTATTCCAATAGCTTCCAACCAATTTACCAATGAAAAAGAGGCTCTTACGTATAGATGAAGAGCTTAACAACCTATCTCCTCAACAAAAACTAATATCCTTAACAAACCTAAGAGGATCTAGCCAAAAACAATAAAATATGGTAGACTAATGCCACATGTACAACAGATCAGTATAGATACCGCTACAAGTAGATGCCCTCCTCAAAACTAGAATAAACACAATCAAAACACAATAGATTCCTTCATCTAAGGAGGTCCATCTCATAAAAATATTACAAGATATCCACTTACCACTTGGTCACCCTATTTAACCATGGTTATACAGGTTTTCCATAGGCTGGGTCGAACCACACTATTTATATAATCCATAAATTGGGTTCTAATGCAAATCCAAACAACTCAAAACAATCATGGTGGGCCACACCTTCTCCAAGCTCTATGCTACAGTCCTTTATATGAAGCTCTCTAGGGAGCTCGATAGGAGACTCCTTAGAACTTGGGCACAAGCAGGGTTACTTGCTACACATCAAACCATCGATCCCATCCCTGCACTTTCGGCCATCATTGAGGATCAACTTGTACAAGCACATAATGGCAGTTAGGAGTGTCTTAAAAATACTGATGCCTTTGCACCTCTTGAAGAAAGCCTCATGGGAGAGTTGAAAGCCTTTCAAAGGGCAATGTTGTGCCTCCTTAATGATGGCCGAAAGTGTTGGGATGGGATCGATGGTTTGATGTGTAGCAAGTAACCCTGCTGGTCCCCAAGTTCTAAGGAGTCTCCTATCGAGCTCCCTAGAGAGCTTCATATAAAGGACTGTAGCATAGAGCTTGGAGAAGGTGTGGCCCACCATGATTGTTTTGAGTTGTTTGGATTTGCATTAGAACCCAATTTATGGATTATATAAATAGTGTGGTTCAACCCAGCCTATGGAAAACCTGTATAACCATGGTTAAATAGGGTGACCAAGTGGTAAGTGGATATCTTGTAATATTTTTATGAGATGAACATCCTTAGTTGATCGTGTTTATTCTAGTTTTGAGGAGGGCATCTACTTGTAGCGGTATCTATACTGATCTGTTGTACATGTGGCATTAGTCTACCATATTTTATTGTTTTTGGCTAGATCCTCTTAGGTTTGTTAGAGGATATTAGTTTTTGGAGCATAGATTGAGGAGATAGGTTGTTAAGCTCTTCATCTATACGTAAAAGCCTCTTTTTCATTGGTAAATTGGTTGGAAGCTATTGGAATAAAACTCTTTTGCACTTGTCTCTTGTCTAAGATTTTGTGCTGATGGATGATCAACCTTTCATGAAATGTGGTACATGATTCTTGGAGCATACTAGTAAAAGTTTTATTGCAGGTTTGGAATTGTCAAAGACTACTTGGGTGCCATTGAGGCCATCATCGGATCAAAGGGAAAGGCTTGACTTATGCTTGGAGGATCTTCTTGTCAAGGGTCTAAGGTTTGGCATTTGTTAATTGAAGCCTCAATAAGAGAAATTTGCAGAAGGGTTTTCCTCTCTAGGAGAGAGAGGTTTTGCCTTGGTTAAGAGCCAACATCTTTTGTTCTTGTCTCCTTTTGTTTTGGTAACTGTTTGATGAAGAAAGAGAACACATTCTAATAATAATAAGAGAATATTGTGCTAATAAGGAAAAGTAAAAATAAGCTCACAAATAGTTATCATCGTCAGAAGAATCTCATCATACCTAGATGCCTTAGATTCTTCAAAATGGTATCAGAGCTAAGGTGACACATCAAGGAAGGGCATCTCAAGAACACATAGAAAAGTGAAGCATTAAGATCAAGAAGCAAGGGCAAACAAAGGTTGAAGCATTAGATTTACAAGCAAGGGTTCCAGATCAAAGATAAGGAGGATTACCATCTCCTCTCCTAGATCCATCAATCTAAAGGCTTCTACAAGAAGGTACATCTGAGAAGAGTTCACATCAAAACTCATCATCTTCAAAGAAAGGTACTCAAATCCAAGCCCATCATTGAAGATCTCTAGATCTACACATTAAGAAGTTTTCATCAACAAGTAAATCTCTCACAAGGCACCTTGAAGGAAGCATCTTGAAGAACTCCAAGATCCAAGAAGCCAAAGCTTCAATCATCAAGGAAGCAGCAAGACCTCTTCACAACAACTCTCTCAAGTAAGTATTTTTATGTCCTCTTCCGAACATATCCAAATGTCTTTTTGCAAGGAAGCAACAAATTGGTAGGGACTGCTAATTTCCTTGCATGGAAAAAGAGGATTGATCTACTTCTCAAAGAAAATGAACTTCTGGACTACATCAAAGGGAGTGTCACTGTTCCTGCTAAGGAACAAACTCAAGCCCTAGTAAAGTATAATAAGGATGAAACAAGGGCTCAAAGGATTCTGATAGAATCCATCAAGGACCCTCTCATTCCTTATGTTTCCAAACTTGAAACATCTAAATAAATCTATGATAAGCTGGTGGAGCTATTCTCAATTACTACAGCTAGAGAAGTGATACCGTTGCGTAATGAATTATATAAAATGAAGATATCCAAAGAAGGAATAGCTCCCTACTTCATGAAGGTCTCTGAGATGAGAGACCAGCTGCAAGAACTAGGAGAAGTTATGTCAGATAGAGAGATGACAACTGTGGTGCTCAATGCATTACCTGAGGAATGGGGCAACTTCACATCAAGTATATATGCCAAGAAGGAAGCTACCCCGTTAAATGAACTTTGGTCTCTATGCAAAATTGAGGAGACTAGACTCAAAGCCAAAGACGATGTGGGATCAAAGGAGTAGGCATTTGCAGCTATCACCAAGAGAAAAGGGAAATTTGGCAAGTTTGGTCCATAGAGAAAGGGTAAAAGAGATATGTCCAAAGTCCAAGGCTTTGGTTGCCAAGAATATGGACACTATAAGAGGGATTGTCCTAAATTCAAGAAGGACAACAATAAGAGGAAACGAGATGAAGCCCACATTACCCAAGAAGAGAAGAAGCAAAAGGACGACCCTTTGGATCTCTACTATGACTGAGATCAACTTCTTCACATAAGTCTTCTTTAAAGTCTTGGGTATCATAGGAATATGTAGCAGTAGGATAGAATGCATGATTTATGAGAATGACATCTTCAGGAATATAGGAACATGTTGTAGAGATAGCTCAGATAAAGACATTCATGTAGGAAGGAAGTAACCATTGAATGACCTCATCAATGCAAGGAATGATCATGATCAAGAAGAATCATCTTAGAAGGCCACTATCATTAGCATAAAGGAACATGTGCAGGATGAGGAGGACAAGGGTCCTCCGGTGGAATCTTAAATAGAGGATTCATGACTTTTAGGAAAAGAAAATGTCTGGACAATAATTCCACTTATCGGGATTCAAGAAAAGATGATATGTAGGCAAGAAAAGATGTAGCAAAGCAAAGGAGATTGAGGTAATCTCAATCTAGGAAGATGTCAAAGGAAGCTGAAATGATCAAGGAAAAGAACTAAGATGAGGTATGTATGCATCTATGTTTTTCAGTTAAATTCATGTCATCATTTGTATCGGTGAGCATGGGGAATTGCTCTAGAAGCATGGTCAAGAATAGGGTAGATCTCTCTCATTGAGAATATGCATGAAGGCATGGTTCACACTCTGATAAAGGTCAAACATGAGAAATGTCCACATATGGAGTATGAGGTGGTTGACTAAGAAACCTATAAAGAAGCATATAAGAAAAGAGATCAGGTATAAAAGGACACCGTGGACACAAGGAATCAACATCTGACAGATTTGTTGAAGCAACTCCTGAAAGAAGGCACGAGAATTTTGACAAAGGAAGAAAAAGATCAAAAGACCCTTGACACCTGGAAACTTGGAAAGGCCTTGGAGATATCAACATGCAGGATGTTGATGATTCAAGCCAACAAGATGTCATGATGAAGAGCCATCTCGTAAGGTACTATTTGATTTGATGTTATTTTTTATTTCTTGAATAATATCTGGATGGGGTCATGCAAGGCTACTAGAACAAGAGTTGTAAGTGTAAGTACAACTAACATTCATGTGGAGGATGGAAATTTCGGAAAGAAGCATGATGAGAAAGAAGTAGTTATATGACGAAGGTTCCAGATATGTATCAAGAAGGCCACTTTCCATGAAGAAAGGAATGACATGACGAACTAAGAAGGAAAGTGATCGATGGTTGATGCCCTACAAGGAAGAAGCTCGACTAGATTTCATGACATCAAAAAGGGAAATTGATCAAGCAGCTGAAGGACCCACAAGAGGAAGTTGCTGATGTAAAAGGAGAGTCCCTAGTTGAAGAGAGAGCTCTGACAAGTCCCTAATTAAGAGGGAACTTGGGCAAGTTCCTGGTCAGAAGGAACTTGGGTACATTCCTTTACAGGAATGGGCACATCTTCCCTAGCTGAGAGGGAGAGATAGACACAACATTCTTTTCTTCATTTGGGAAGAAAGAATGGACGATTGGGTATCAATCTGGCATCTGATGCTCTTTGAGGATGTGTAGGGCATCCAAGATAAGAGTAGGCAAGAGGACCGATATCCTTTGAGGGCTAGGAACCCAAGATAAGAATAGTCCTAGAAGTTCATACTCAGTGAACACCCGAGTGGGTATGTAGCTTGAGAGACAATGATGAAGGTGTCTATAGTTATTGGTCTCGCCAACATTGTCCTCTGATCTAATGAAGAGATAGAATTGTTAGTCAAGGCCTTGATATGGAAACAATGTTGGTTACTATGATGCTAGAGCAGATGTATTGCCAATCCAATTTCTCTTATGTGAATTCTTCAAATTGAAAATGTCCAGACACCTTGTAATGATTTATGAATACCTCCCTAGTTAAGAGGGGTGTTGAAGAAAGTGTAACTAGGTTCAGTCTTCATAAATGTAATTTTGATCTTTGTACTTGTAAAAGAAAAGAATTATTATTTTTATCATTATCAAGAATGGATTTCTTGTCCTTTGATAGGTCAAGCACATGTTTAAGTGCTTCTAGGAAAGTCAAAGAGTCAATGTAATAGTTGAAGACCCATGAGGGCATGTTACACCATGTAAATCTATGTATTAGAGTAAAAGAATGACCTCCAAGCAAAGTCATAAGCCTCCTCCATATGTCGTCCTCAACAAAAGTAATTCAGAATTTGAAGGACAAGTCGCCCTCAATTGATCAAGTCGGTCCAATAGGAGGGACATACTCCTATATATAGGGTCATTCGACCTCACCTAAAGATAAGCAAGTGATCTCTGAAATCAACGAAGGACAAGGCTAGAAAAGAGTGTGAAAAAGGCAAGAGAAGGAGTCTCTACTTCAGCGAAGAAGGAACAGTAGAAGGCCGAGTTTGAAAGGTCTATTTCTAGCCCAATTACAGTCACACATGCGAAAGAAAATAGGCTCATTCTGTTGCCATATCAGACCTCCTATTACAGTCATACAAAGAGGCTTGAGTGGGCTGGTAAAAGGGTGCCAAGTAGGCCTCTTACTCAAGCGAAGGAAAGAGAGCAAGCCAAGCTGCAATTCTTGAAGGCATCCTCCACACATGTGAAGAAAAAGAAGGCATACTAATGTTGTCCTAGATCTGTAACTATAGTGAAGAAAAGAGAGCTCAGTTGGGTTAGGAACAAGGTCTTCACCTCGATTAAAGGAAGGCTCCATCTCAAGTGAAGTAAGAAAAGAAGAATGTATCTTCTATAGTATGCATGATTAGGGTTGCTGCAAGAAAATCATAAGTGAAAGAAGGACGAAGAAGGAGGTCTAAGTGTTGCAAGAAGGAATAATCTCGAATCAAAGGGAAAGGCTTAACTTATGCTTGGCGGATCTTCTTGACAAGGGTCTAGGGTTTGGCATTTGTCAATTGAAGCTTCAATAAGAGAAATTTGCAGAAGGGTTTTCCTCTCTAGGGGAGAGAGATTTTACCCTGGCTAAGAGCCAACATCTTGTGTTCTTGTCTCCTTTTGTTTTGGTAATTGTTTGATGAAGTAAGAGAACACATTCTAATAATAATAAGAGAAGATTGTGCTAATAAGGAAAAGTAAAAAGTACCTCACAAATAGTTATCATGGTATCAAAGCTAAGGTGACACATCAAGGTAAGGCATCTCAAGAACACATAGAAGATTGAAGCATTAAGATCATGAAGCAAGGGCATGCAAAGGCTGAAACATCAAATCCACAAGCAAGGGTTCCAGATCCATCAAAGACAAGAAGTATTACTATCTTTTCTCCTAGATCCATCAAAAGGGACTATCATTCTGGGAACAAAAGAAAGCCTTCCATCTAAAAGCATCTTCAAGAAGGTTCATCCAAGAAGGGCTTACATCAAAGACTCATCATCTTCAAAGGAAGGTACTCAGATCTAGGCCCATCATTGAAGATCTCCAGATCTACACATTGAGAAGTTCTCATCAACAAGCAAATCTATCACAAGGCACCATGAAGGAAGCATCTTTAAGAACTCCAAGATCCAAGAAGCTGAGACTTCATTCATCAAGGAAGCAGCAAGATCTCCTCGTGACTAACACTCTCAAGTAAGTATTTTTATGTCCTCTTCTGAAAATATCAAAATGTCTTTTTGCAAGGAAAGCAACAAATTGGTTGGGACTGCTAATTTCCTTGCATGGGAAAAGAGGACTGCTCTACTTCTCAAAGAAAATGAACTTTTGGACTACATCAAAGGGAATGTCACTGTTCCCGCTAAGGAACAAACTCAAGCCCTAACAAAGTATAATAAGGATGAAACAAGGGCTCAAAGGATTCTGATAGAATCCATCAAAGACCCTCTCATTCCTTATGTTTCCAAACTTGAAAGATCTAAAGAAATCTATGATAAGCTGGTGGAGCTACTTTTTAGTTAGTACAGCTAGAGAAGTGATATCGTTGGGTAATGAACTATATAAAATGAAGATCTCAAGGAAGAAGGAACAGCTCCCTACTTCATGAAGGTCTCTGAGATGAGAGACCAGCTGCAAGAACTAGGAGAAGTTATGTCAAACAGAGAGATGACAACTATGGTGCTCAATGCATTACCTGAGGAATGGGGCAACTTCACATCAAGTATATATGCCAAGGAAGCTACCCCTTTGAATGAACTTTTGTCTCTATACAAAATTGAGGAGACTAGACTCAAAGCTAAAGATGATGTGGGATCAAAGGAGCAGGCATTTGCTGCTATGGCCAAAAGAAAAGGGAAATTTGGTAAGTTTGGTCCACAGAGAAAGGGTAAAAGAGACATTTCCAAAGTCCAATGCTTTGGCGGCCAAGAATATGGACACTATAAGAGGTATTGTCCTAAGTTCAAGAAGGACAATAATAAGAGAAAAAGAGAAGAAGCCCACATTACCCAAGAAGTGAAAGAAGAAGATAAGAAGCAGAAGAAGGAGCACCCTTCAGATCTCTACTATGAATGAAATCAACTTCTTCACATAAGTCTTCTTTAAAGTTTTGGGTATCATAGGAACATGTAGCAGTAGGATTGTTAAATTTGGACAACTAGGTCCAAACTCCATGTTCTAATGCTCAGATTAAGAGGCTAATATTTTTGTTGGATTCCTCTTTCTGAGAGGTGTAAAATCCATATAAAAATAGTCTAAATCCGATGAGCAGAACTTATATTTTGAATTTATTATTCTTAATAAATTATATGTGCAAGGTCGGCCAGTTTTGTCATGTAGGCTCACATGCCAACAGATGTGTCACACACCCTCATTGATGGATATAAATACAGGAAAAGTTGGAGAGAATTTCATCACAACACAACTCACATCTTCCTCTCTCATCCTAAAGAGTACGAGCTACCTGGAGGACGAATTTCAGCCACACGTGGGAAGGACGAAGAGGACAGACCGTACGGCTGAGCTGTAGTACGATTTTTTGCTGCTAGGGTTTCGCAGAAAGTTTGACCAGCGTTGACTTTGGTCAACGCTTGGTCCAATCAAGCTGAAACTTGTGGAAGGTTCGATTTTTGAAGGCCGTACTACCTGGCACAAAAATCGAGGTCAAAGGGTTGACCGTTTTGCTGCTGTGTTGACTTTCAGCTTGCTGCCCCTGTGTTGACTTTTCAGGACAACGTTGACTTTTGTAGAATTGACTTGGGTTGACTCATCTACTGGTTGGAGGGTTGTTGTGACACATGCTGGGCTGGCTGACCAAAGGAGACTTTGCTGGTTGAAGCATCCTGTTGACCGCCGAAACGAACACACACATTTTTCCTGTTTCTGATTTGTCTTCTGTAAGATCTGCTTATATGTTCTATCTGCATTTTGCTTAACTACTTGTATGATTGCTGTGAGAAAAGTGAAATTGCTCTTAGCATAAGAACATCTACAAAACTTTACATGGTATCAGAGCTGAGGTGAAGACAAACTCTATCTATAGCAATCATCATTGAAGGAAATGGGTTCCACTAGTCTTGAATTCAAGAAGAATGACAAGCTGACTAGAAGTGATGACTTCCATGCCTGGAAGATGATATTAGATCTCAAATTGGAAGATCATGATCTCCTAGATCATGTGACAGGGAAGATTCAAGAACCTCCATCAAATGCCTATGCTGCTGTTAGAAACAAGTATAAGAAGGGAGAAATCAGAGCAAAGCTGCTGATCAGGGAATCCATAAATAAGAGTCTGGTTGCCTACATATCTGAACTAGGCACATCCAAGGACATGTATGACAAACTGATACTTATGTTCCGAGTAAACAATGTGAACCAAGTGCTATTCCTCAAGAACAAGTTGAAGAATATGAAGAAGGGCCGAGACGAGTCTATTCAAACTTTCTTTATGAAGTTGACCGAAACCAGGAACAATCTGCTAGCTATTGGGGAGAAAATAGCTGATCGTGAGATGGTTCTCACCGCACTTGGAGGACTTCCATATGAATGGCAAGTATTCACAACTACCATTCTCAACAATAATACTATTCCTAACTTTGATGAGCTTCTGTCTAGATGTATGCAAGAAGAAACAGGATGAAGGAATTTGATAATGAAAGAAATGCTGCCTATGTTCATTCCCGAAAGAAGAACTCTGGTGGTTCTAAGGACAAAGGAAGGACTAAGACTCAAGAGAAGAAGGGTAAATGTTTCACCTGCCATAGGACTGGACACTATGCTAGAGAATGCCCCTTCAAGAAGGATTCTCCCGATAGTGACGATAACAACAACAACCGAAGGAATGGGAATCGAAGAAATGACAAATCCAAAGGAAAGAGGAAGGCTCACTTTGGAGGAAACAATCAACCTTCTAAAAGGACCAGAAATACCAGGTATGAGGAGTCTAATGTTGTTAAAAGAAATGAGTATATTCTAGTATCTGCTCTCTCAGCTGCATCTCCGCCCGACACTATGGATGTCTGGCTAATCGATAGTGGTGCCTCAAGACACATCACCGGATTCAAGGAAGCACTTTTTGACATGGTTGAAAGGGATACTAATCTAGAAATTATCCTTGGGGATAATGCCACTTATCCTGTGAAAGGGACCGGGACTGTGACCCTCCACTTGTCTCAAGGACAAGTCCTCCGTCTACAAGATGTACTTTATGTACCCAAATTGAAGAAGAACCTTGTGTCTGTATCTGCCATGGAAGACAAAGGATTCAATGTAACTTTCTCTGATGGAAAGGTACTCATGTGGAAGAAGAGCTTCAAGGAAGCTATCTCAATTGGTTTTAGAGTTGGTACACTCTACCAGGTTGGAGGGAGTCCGTTGGGAGCTATGACTTGTGATACTATCTGTCAAACCGAACTATGGCACCGAAGATTTGGACACCTTCATTACAAGGCTCTTCCCGAAGCAAGGAAGGTGGTGACAGGGATGCCTGATTTTGGAAATAATCATGAAGGTGTATGTAAGGGCTGTGCTGAAGGAAAACATACAAGGGGACCTTTCCCCTCAAGTTTCACAAAGACATCTGAGATATTGCAACTGGTCCATTCTGATCTTTTCGGTATGTTGCCTGTAACATCCCTGGGGGATGTTCTTACTATATGACATTTACTGATGACTTCTCTCGCAAAACCTGGATATACTTCTTGAAGAAGAAGGATGAGGCTTTCATGTGGTTCCGTACCTTCAAAGCCTTGGTGGAAAATATGACCGGAAAGAAGGTCAAGATTTTGAGGACTGACAATGGCACTGAATATGAGTCAAATGAGTTCAAAGACTTTTGCAGAGAAGCTGGCATTAAGAGGGAGACTACCACTGCATATACTCCTGAGCAGAATGGTGTTGCTGAACGCAAGAATAGGACTATTGTGGAAGCTGCCCGTGCCATGCTATGTGACCAGGGTCTGCCTAAGTTTCTGTGGGGAGAAGCTGCAAATACTGTTGTGTACATTCAAAACCGATGCCCTCATTCCGCTTTGGACTCCAAAACTCCCGAAGAGGTTTTCTCTGGTAAGAAACCTGATGTCTCACATTTTAGAATTTTTGGATGTCCTGTCTATTTTCATGTGCCGAAAGAAAAGAGAAGTAAGCTGGATGCTACTGGGAAGAAAGGAATGTTTGTGGGCTACAGTGAGACTTCTAAGGCATATAGAGTCTATGTACCTGGTCAAAGGGAAAGCCATGATGTCACTTTTGACGAAGATGCTTCCCTGAAGAAAGTAGTAGATCTTCCTAGATCTGAAGAAAATCATGAAGAAAGACCTGGAAATCTGGAAGAACCCCAGGATGAGACTATGCCTGATGTTGAAGGGCCAATGGACCCTATTGATCCTTCCCCCTCTCTAGGAAAGAGGCCATCATGGCTCAGGGACACCCTCGAAGATGCTGAGGGTCATGCTGCCCCAAGGGGGACATTCCGAGAAAGCAAGAAGCCGTGTAGATACCCAGGGTATCTA
>APFE031602767.1:462878-483988 GCA_000404065.3 Pinus taeda
GAGTCAATGAAATTATTGACGAAGACCCATGTGGGCATGTTACACTATGTAACCTATGTAATTATGTAAAAGATATGTATCAAAAGTGATCCTCCAAAGCACATGGGCAAATCTCCTCTTTAAGTCAACTCAAAGAATGAATTTTGGTGCACTTGAAGTCAAGTCGGTCTCACTAGCTCAAGTTGGCCCAAAAGAAGGGACAAACTCTTATATATAGGGCAATTCGACCTCATAAAAGGATCATCAAGGTGATCTCTAAAATCAGCAAAGACAAGAGTCAAGAAAGAGGTGTGAAAAAGGGGCATAAAGGTGATTTTAGGGCAGCGAAGAAGAAGGAAGCGAAACCAAGTTTTGGAGGGTTGTTTTAGGGCCTAGCTCTGTCACACGTGCGAAGAAAAGAGGGCAATTCTACAATCACATCAGATCCACAAGTGCAGCAACATAATCAAGTTCGATTGGGCTAAGAAAAGACTTCTAATAAAGACTCCATCTCTAGAGAAGAAGAGGACACCTAAAGCGAAGGAAAGAAGCAAGAAAAAGGGCCAAGTACAAGACTATATCAGCCACACGTGCGAAGAAATCAGACCAGCAGTAGGGTAAAGAGGATCAGCCTCTCAACTTGTAGATATCAATCAAGGAAGGTCTCATTCTCTAGCCTAAGATTCAAGGAAAGGGAGGATTGCCAAGCGAAGTAGAGAAGGAAAGGAAGACTCCAAAGAAGAGGTCTCTAAGGAGACCTAGGGTTTCTGCAGTTGCTGGAAAAAGAGCTATTAGTTGTCGGAAGAAGTGCGAAGGAAGAGATCAAGGTGCAAAGCAGAAGAAAGCATTGATCGAAGAACAAAAGGAAGAGAGACTGTGTCTTGTGCTTAGAGGATCCACTGGTCAAGGGTCTAGGGTTTGGCATTTGTTAATTGAAGCTTCAATAAGAGAAATTTGCAGAAGCGTTTTCCTCTCTAGAAGAGAGAGGTTTTGCCCAGGCTGAGAGCCAACATCTTGTGTTCTTGTCTTTTTTGTTTTTTGGCAACTATTTGATGAAGTAAGAGAACACACTCTAATAATAATAAGAGAAGACTAAGAAAAAGGAAAAAGTACCTCACAAATAGTTATCATCGTCAGAAGAACCTTATTATAACTTAGATGCCTTAGATTCTTCAACAGAAACTTGATATTTTAGTTCATCATGATTAGCCTTGTAGGCTTGTAGTATCTAGATGCCTCATCATGATCATCTCATGAGCTACACCTTTCTGTTTTGATGCAATTTTCTTTGATCTTATTAAGACTTGTGGCTCAGGGGAGTCTATCCAGATATCATATTTTAGTATTGATGTTTGATGTACCACTTGACATCTTGTACATTTTATATAGTAGTTTTATCTCCATATTTATGTGACAATGTGTTTATTTGATGTTGATGTTGCTTTAGAAGTTTAAAATTTTGAAAAAAAGTGAGTATTTTTATATTTTTTTAAGTTTCCCAATAATTTCTTATAATTTCCTTGATATCGTCGATAATTAAAATTTTTGAGCCCTGGCGATAAATTGCTGATAATGATAAATGTAATATTGGTCTGCATTTTTTCCCAATTTGGAGGATGTGAAAGAAGAGTACTTCTTGCTCAAGATCAATGTATTGTTGAGCTAGGAGGATTAGCAAAGGGTCGGAAGGACACTCATCTTCTTTTGGTTGTTCCTCGGGGGTAGGTTCTTCAATTACAATTTACCTATCGCACTTCAACAAGGAGAGACTTAGCATTTTCAACTTTTAGGCATACAGGTATCATTGTTTAGGAGTTTCTCAGAGTTGAAGCCACTATGTCAGCATTACATCCTCATAACGTAAAGGGTAGAACTAGTTGCATATATGCCTTTGAAAGCATCCCAAGTGTAGATTGGAGGTTGTTTGGAGGTTGCAAACTATTGCTTGTATGCTTGCCACCATGTAAGGATTTGCTCTTCCATGTGGACCTCAACTACAAGGATCCTCTAGGAACCTATCAACATAAGTTGAGATTTGAAATAAGATTCAATGTTGCACATCCAAGAATGGATCTTTTTTGTTGTTGAAAGCCCTATCATATTAAGGCACCAATAGTTTAGTGTCTAAGTTGAAGATCTACTAAACAATGGGAATCATTTGGTGAGTAGTGGATCGAGATCAAGGTTGGGGATGGGCCAATTACTGATGGGTGATGAGTTGTTGGAACATTCTCATCATATCATGCATCATTTTATCCTATAACTCCTATTGTTTTTAAGTTTGTTGTTGAGTAACAAGGTTTTCTAACAATAAGCATTATCGCTTTTGCATTTCTTCAACCAAGACTTGGGCAAGGCTAGAGTCCTGAGAGTCTCCTGTTGAAATTCAGATGTTCTGTGCTGTAACAATTACTTGTTCCAAAACTTCTTTTTGTTGCGATATCAATTAAGCAATTGTAGATAGAACGTAAACCAAATGCACAATTGAAGACAACCAAGAACAAGATGAGACACAAGGAATTTAGGTCTAATGACTAGGGAAAAACCCACAAGGGGAAAACCCAACCAGATTCTTCTTCTATTAGATATCAATTATTCAGCAGATATACAAAGTACAATGAGAGATCAAGAGAATGAGTAAGTTCACCCAAATCTGAACAAGTTGCAGCATGAAGATCACTGGTAGTAGCAGTTTATGCAAACACTAAATCAACCTTCAAGTTTTGCTTTTACTCTCCAAGTCTCTCTCCCTCACAATCTTCTTCAAGTCTCTCCAATTCTCTCTCTCAAGTTTGAATTCTTCTTTCACAATGCACAAGTAGTGAGAATGAGATGATATGAGATACATATATATAGGAGCAACAAATTTTGGTCATAAAGAAGGAGCAATATGCATGCCTTGTGGAGGGTTTACATGTGCCATTTACAGAGGTACGCATGCCTTTGTAACTCATGCCATTAAGGAGGTACACATGCCTTTCTAACTCATGCCATTAAGGAGGTATTCATGCCTTAGTAACTTATGCCATAAAGGAGAGAATGTAACATATGCATTAAAGAGTGCGTAAGAGGAATTTTTATGACATGCTTTAATGAGTGTGTAAGAGGAATATGTCATGCTTTTAATGAGTGCATAGAGAGAGTGCAACGTATCCATTAAGAGAGAGAGAGTAACATATGCATTAATTGAGGGGAGTTACATATGACATGATTGAGAGACATAAATTTCCTTTTAATAATCATATAATAGTATCATAAAGGATAATAGTAATAGTAATAATATTGATGATTAAGTTGAAATTGAACTATTAGGATTGATTAATGATAAGTTAAGTGATTTTCCATCAACTATAATTGATTACCAATTAATGCAAGGTGATTTATTATTTTTGGAAATTCATACTTGAGATGCTAGACATGACTTTCTATTTTTTGAAGGTCACTCCAGAATTGTTAGAAATGAGATTTTAGATAAGGAAATTCATCCTTGAACTGCCAATTTTCAACATCTCCTAACTCAATAGCACTTTTATGGGAGTTGTGGAAATTAGGAGATACTACAACATACAGGGTTTTATAATTAGAAATAGAGATTTACATGCTACAAGAAAAACTAAAGGAAATTCAAAAAGGAAGGGCTAGAAATGGGTAAAAAATTGTAGTCTACAACTTCATGAAATAGTGAAATAAAGTAGTCTATGGTTGTAGCCCCACAGCCTATGGAGCCTAAAGAAAGATTCCAAGTAGGAAGAAAATTCTAAAGGAGACCAAAAAGGCAAAGATCTTAAGAGGCCCTAAACGTAAGACTCTAATACCAATTTATATGAGCACAAAACAAGAATGTGAATACTTATATACAAGAGAAAACAAGAGCAAGCAAGTATGCAATATGAGAAGAGAGGATATTGCCAGAATGTATGCATACCATACACTCTTCATTGTATTATCTATTATAGAGAACAAAATTGTTAGGGGAGTGATCGAAGTTTACCAAGTCTCAAATAAAATACAATCCAAGAGATGAGTGATCAATTTGGACCAAATCACCTAATAGAACAAATACAAAGTACAAAAGTGTAAATTACAATTATAATAGCTAATCTAACTAAGTCCACAAGCCACTAGGACATTGCAATTGTTTTTAATCAACAACATTAAAGGTGAAAGTTAGTGTTTGGGGTTAAACCATCATAATTTCCCAAGGGTGTCATAAATATGTAACATAAGATGATGCATGTGAGAAAGTACGGTGCAACTATGTTGCATTATTACTGCAGCATCATTAATTGAAAAAATGTTTCAGATTCTCTCCATAGTCGTGTGTTTTATTTGTACGCTTGTGCACTCTAAAAATTAACAAAAATGTCTCATACAATTTTTCGTGTTTGGTAAATGACAAGAGGCATTTCCCATGAGCTTCCTAGAGAATTTCAGAAATGAGTACATTTCCGAAATGTATCCCTTGGAGAATGGCCCCCAAGGAAACATTTTGTATAATAAAGCTTAAGCATAATTCAAGGCCTTCCCAATTGAAAATGAATTTTATGTGCATGAAATGCTAATGGCATTGATGATTGCACGTGCTTTTTTTGAATGTTTGAACTTGGTGCACTCCAAAAATTAACAGAAACGTCTTCTAGAAGTTTATCTGTTTGGTAAATAACAAGAGACATTGCCCATGGGTTTCCTAGGGCATTTCGGATATGGGTACATCTCCAAACTACCCTTAGGGAAACGTTTCCTATAATAGAACCTATGGATAATTCAACGCCTTCTTAATTATAATGAATTCTATATGTATGGAGTATGGACTGCTAATGGCATTGAGGATAGTCACTAAAAGCCACGCTATACATTAATTGTGTTAATGATTGTCAGTGTGATATATTATGCCTTGGGGCATACCTTACGTAATAGATATACTTGTGGCAATAATTGAATATCAACACAAAGAACCTATTGCCCGCTATCCTACCATAGTAGATATAGGTCTATGGATAACCCTTTAGGTGATATACAGTCAAGTCTAGGTGCAAATGTTGAGTAAATATTGGCCGAATATATATCCCTTGTGTTAATTTTAGGTATGTTCTATGCTTAGAGAAATTTATTTCAATTTTCACAGTTAGCTCACTATCTTTTCCATATTAGCAATCACATCAGCATAATAGTAAATTGCAGATAGAACATAAACATAAATCGCAGAAGACAAGCCAAGACAAGAGGACACAAGATGTGGCGCTAGCCAGGGACAAACCCCAATGTGGGGAAACCCTTGATCAATTCTTCTTATATGTTCTTCAATAGTTCAGCACAGAGAGAGAGTACATATACAACAGAAGTGAACACTTTGACTTATCTAAATAAGAGCATAGATCATCTCTAAGAAGACATTACATGAGGTAGCTAAACTCAGTTGAAGACATGTTGGTTCAACTGATTCTCCAAGGTGACTCCATCACCATGTTGCACCTATCATTGTGCTGCACCTCAACATCATGTTGTACCTCACTGTGTTGCACCATGTTGCACCCATCATCACTATGCTACATCTCATCATGTTTCACTAATCATGACTGTACCCATCATTGTACTGCATCTCCTCATGCTGCATTATGTTGAGCTCTTCATTGCACTATGCTGCACCCAAATGCATGTTGCAATACCTCATCATCCTGTTGTTGCAATACATTCTTGCTTCTGCTATATGCCCATCATTACCATGTAGTCCAATTGTTGCACCATACTACACCATGTAGCCTTCATCATGCTACCACCTATCACATCATTATGCTACAGTACATACTGTGTATAGATCTGCCCCAAGCCTATCCATGTTGTTTCTTGCTCTGAGGTGATAAGGCCTACTGCCTATCACAGTACAGCTGTCATCTACAGCTCACTCCAAAACCCCTTGATTGCAATTCAAACAATCTTGATTGGGCTTGGCCTCAACAACCCTACACACAGCTCCTTGATCCTAGAGACAGCGCTGTTCAGGACTTGTTTGCACCCTCAAACAGCCCTCAAACTAATCCGCACTTCCACAGCAACTTGGCCTCTGATCTAAGCTCTCCATGTTGTCCTGAAGTGACATTACCTTGTTGTCTCTTCTTGCTGCGGCTAGGGCATCATGTCATCATCTTTGTGGCTGCGTTTTGCTATGTATAGACTGCGGCTAAGTCTCCTTTTTGCTGCGTCTAAGGGCTGTCCTAAACTCTTCCAAAACAGCGTAGGATGACTGCTTTTAGGTCTTACCTTTAGACATCCTTTAGACAGTGTAGGGCATCCTTTAGATAGCGAGTTAGGGTAGGCTAGGGCAGTGTATAGGAGTAGGTTAAGGCAGCGTGTATAGGCCTTAGTTCTCCCTGCTTGCACTGCGGCTTGGAATCCTTTAGAGTTGAGACATGTATGGGAGCCTCTTTACTGCAATTATGGTGTCCCTTTAGGCAGCATATTAGGGCAGGTTTGGGCAGTGTATAGAAGCAGGGATCTCCTCTCTTGGACTGCGGCTAAACCACCCTCTTTAGGACTGTAGCTAGTAGGGCGGTATTGAACCTCATCATGGCTGCGGCCAGACTGTGGCTAGGGCTCCTTGTTTAGTCTCCTTTCCTCCTGCGTCTAGGGCTTCCTCCTCTTAGACTTCTCTTCCACTAAAACCCAAAAACAAGTGGAGAGAAATCAAGAGTGAAGTGTGTGTTCAAATGACTATCAAGTCACCTCCTTTTATACTAAAACGTTGAGCACACGTGGGGGTTATTTGGTTGCTGGCCGACCTTGACGGTTTGTCCCATTACACAAAAAATTCATATCTCCATAAATACTTATCAGAATCGGATGATCTTTAGATCAATCCTACACCTCTTGATGAGAGGGATCCAAGAAAAATATCAGTTGCCATAAATAAGATGACCCACATGGAGTTTGGCCCTAGTTTCCAATTTTAACACTCCCTCTCAACTAGGGAGAACTCCATCTGTTGATTCATCTGCCAGATTGTACTATCTCTGTCATCAGTGCCCTGCACTGCTTTGCTCTGCTCTGCTCTACTGAACCATGAAGAAGAAGAATTGATTGAGAATGTCTCATACCATTCTCTACTGACCCGAAGTCAGTCCCAGATAAAGAGAGTGCTCAATAGCGCTCTTACTGACCCGAAGTCAATTTCAGAGAGTGTGTCATACCACTCTTACTGATCCCAGATCAGTTCCAGGAGAGAGTGAGTTATATCACTCTTACTGACCCGAAGTCACTTCCAATTGATCCTAGATCAATGTCGGTCATCCTAGCATAGGGAGTACGGTAGATACACGATGAGTCCATCGGTACTACTATGGTCCCTATCCTCATTTCCCTGCTAATTGGCCAAATGAGAGGTACTTCCTATGAGTCCCAGACTGCATGGGTAGGGTGCCTTGGCAGGAGAACCACTCATCCTGCCCACAAGTCGCCACGAGGTATCACAGGGGAAGGATGAACCATTCACCCTGTACATAGCACACCACTAGAGGAGGGTGAGTCACCCTATGGTCGCTTGTTGCTCCAAGAAGTACCCCAAGCCCCCTAGAGCTCCTACAGCTCAATGCATGCATCATACAAGACCCTCGTACAAGGGTCTCTCAACGACTCCAAGTCGTTCTCGGAAAGTCACAAATTTGACCTTTCCCAGGGGCTTCAACAAAATGTCGATGACCTGCACATCAGTCCCAATGTGCTGGAGCCTTCTTGCTCATCGATGTACCATATCCCAGAATAGTGGTACCTGATGTCTATATGTTGGAGCGATCATAGAATACAGGATTCCTCAATAATCAAATGCCCCTCTGGTTGATACAGAAGATCATAGTGGTATCCATCATGTGTACAAATAGTGCATTGTAGTGCTTCATTCCTTTGATCATTGAAGATGTACCTGGAATGATTGTTATCTTCATCAAGTTATGTGTCCCTACCATTCGAGCACTCCTTCGCATAATGGTCGAACTTATTGCAAGCAAGGCATCTGTTGGAAATAAGACTGAGAGGGGGGGTGAATCAGTGTTAGTCAAGTCAATAATCTTTTTCTTTTCATACTTAAATTTATATACACTACTTCAATGAACGTAACTCGCGTGTACACGCAACTGTGTTTAAAGCAACCAGCATATATCCAGCAAACTTATGATTCAGTTAATTCATCATATGTTGATCTTTAATCAGTACTTCATTAACCATATAAACAGTAACCATGTGCAGTAATATCATAACAAACCATCACACATAAGAAACGCACATGAACACCAAGATTTAAGGTGGAAATCCAAAGCGAGACAAAAACTACCTGTTGTTGTCTTCTTTTAATATAAGAAAAACCTGTTTACAATCTTGTACTGGTGCAGACTCATACCAGTATGCAGGCACCCACCTGCAGAAGGCTACAACCTTCTCTCGTTCTCCAGCTTCTACTGGAAGGGAGCTACAACCCCCTAGCTCTTGTACTAACCGATCCGTTTACTAGTACGTAGGCGCCGGCCTACTAAAGGCTCCAACTTTCACTCGTTTTCCAGCTGCTACTAGAAGGGAGCTCCAACCCCCTGGCTCTTGTACTGGCCGATATGTTTACCAGTACGTAAGCGTCGACCTACAGAAGGCTACGACCTTCTCTCTTCCTCCAGGGACCACGTTTCATAAATTTTCAGACTGGATACTCTTGGAACACAACATCATAATATGAAGGCCACATTTCATCCAGTTTTCATACTGGACCCATCAACAACATTGAAGCTCAAAATACAACCAATCATTGAAACTCAATCATCAATCTCTGAATCACCACAACTGAATCACTGAAGGCCCATCATCATTGAAGCAAATAACATTCAATCAATCTGAACATTTAGTATATTGTCATTAAAACACAATCACCAGAACATAGAGTAAAACCCAGAATTTCTGCAACAACACCAGATCCAACTACAATATATCATATTTCATAATGTATACGCTACTCTGATGAGCCGAACCAGCGGGTATACGCACTTTTACCAAAGCCAACCAGCGTATACATCTGCAAATATTAATACATAATTTTGCAGCTATTCCAGACTTCAATTATACCCAAATCATAACATTTACAGAACAACACATGCGTCAGTATTCAAATCTAGACTATACATGATCAAACCACATAATGATAATTCATTTCAAGCCTTAAGATCCCGATCCATCATTAGATCTTATCCTTCATCAACCGCTAAGGTTCATCCTTGGTTCAGATCAAGCAAAGCACCATAAGCCGATAACCTGCATATTAGATCTCACACTTCATCAGATATTCAATACTTGCACACCTGGCCTAATGATCTTCTCCTCCTTTTATAGTTTTAGGCATTTCTCAATACCATGGACCAAAACCACTTAGGAACAATACCTTGGACCAAATACCTGGGGTCAATACCTCGGACCAGATACCTTGGACCAATACCATGGATCAAAATACCATGGACCAAATACCTCGGACCAAAAACTTAGTTTCCAAGGTATACATGATTTTCCTTCTGTGAAAGCGCGTGTGTATGTATACACTACTTGTGGTTAGTGAACATGTGTGTATACATAGCTTGGTCAAGGTGAACCTGCGTATACCTCTTTTTCTTCATTTTGTGTAGTCTGGTCTGTAATTCTTTGTTGTTAACCTGTTGTACTGTGATCTTTCATCTGAGTGAGTTGCCATCAAGGACAACACTTGTATCATAATGCCAACAATCTCCCCCTTTGGACTTGATGGCAACAACAACACCAAGTCACTCTCCCCCTTTGACATCAAGGGCAAAGGGCGGACCAAGATATTCTCCCCTTTCGATATACATTATGTTGTCCATGCTCCCCCTGAGTACATGCTGAATTATCTGATTGAACTCCCCCTTTGTACATGTTGAGATGCATTATATCATCCATGCTCCCCCTGAGCATATGCAGAGTATGCAAAAATATTTTCTAAGAGAATAACATGACTCTATAACTCAACTAAGTGAGTATGACCTTCCTATCACAATTGACTCATACATACATCCATCTCCCAACCAAGTGGGGATATACCAAATTTGAATCATCTTCCTAACCAAGTGGGGATATACCACTTGTTTTGTACATGATAGAAATTACATTGTCCATCCCATGCAAAGTGGGGATACAAATTACATCATATGACCAAAAAGGACTCATCAAAAGACTACGACAAACAAAGACAAATTATTACATCATGGGTCTTTATATGACCTTTACATCGAATGATATACATGATATTTATAACAAAGACCAAATATCTAAACAAGACCATGATAGTCAACATCAACTATCATACACCATGTATGATCTGCTCCATAAGTATCTGTCAACAGCATCCAGACCAGCAACCTGTATATGTCCATCGTTAGTTCCCAAGATATGACAGTGTAAATATCATCAACCAATGACAAAGTATGTCTGCATATATCAACTCATCCCCTTGATCTCATCAAGATCAACTTGCTTCGTTTCCTTAGAAAGAGCCTTATCATAACCTTCCATGAATCAACTAAGCATATGTCATATCTCCAAGCCGTAGCACAAAATCATTCACATCATACAATATGTATGTGAAAACACCATAGGCATCATCTATGATCATAACATCATTATCAAGAACTGCATGATCTTTCCACAAGAACCTTCATTATATCATCACTAGGGAACATCCCACATCATCAACCATGATAATCAACATATGTGAGTATCAACCTATCATCATAAAGTAAGAACTCATCATCATTATGCGACTAAGTAAGCCATGTCTTCAAATATCCAGATCTTCAAATAGCTATGTCTTCATGAGACCTGCAAAATCCCCATTCTCTCGGCCAACCAACAATATTTATCAATATGCAACTTAAGTAATCGTCCTTGTATCAGTATATTGTATATCCATCAAAGAGATGGCAATATGTATCTAGTAAATCATAAGCTCATGGTCATTTGTCAAGATTTCTTGATATCATCAACAGCAACAATCCTCAACCATGTGAGAGCCAAGAACTATAGGAATCTTACATCATATCTGCACCATATGAACTTTATGCATCTTTGAAGACATGATGTCAGCAGCATAAAAGAAATAAATGGCTCATCATCAAATAATGAAGTTGTGTACTCAAGCTTTGTACTTCTCCTTGTCCTTATGAAGATCATCCTGTAAGCAACATATATGTACTATATGCATCATCAAAAGTCATTTACAATCATCCATAAATCTAATCTGAATACCAACTTATGCAATCCCAAAAATCATTTGAGATTTTATCATGGGCAACTCATAACCATAAGATAGAAAGCCATATAAGCATTATCATCATTGATAAGGTACCAAAGACTTCTAAACATAATGCCAACAATGCTTTATTAGAAGCATAGCATGTTCTCCCCCTGAACCTGTTCCACTTGTTCACTGTCAGATCTGATCATTGCATATGTCAATAAGAAGTATCAAGGCATCATCATCAATCAGATATACATCAAGTTATTAAAAACTTGTGAGGATCAAAAGCACTTCTAAATAACATCCACAGACTGTAATCATCTATCATCATGACAGAAAATATAACTGATAATTGTCTGAAACATATCAAATCAGTTTTTCTGAGTCTGCCCCGCTGTATTTTTCTTCAAACCACATATACGCGACTGTGCAACTTCTAACTCGCGCATATACCCGACTTGTCTTCACGGAACTTGTGTATGAGAGTTAGAACATTGAGGTTCCACAATTTTAGCTCCCTCTGAGTCTGTCATGTCTGTATACTCTGTTATGCCACATCTTTCTGATTGTACTTCCTTTTTCTTCCATATCTTCGAGTGTGATGATGTTTTCTCCCTTTGGTATGGTGGTCGAAATTTTCTCATGCATTTCTCTGCTATATGTCTAAACTTGTTACAAGCATAACATCTTACATGTTTCATATTCCTTCTATAACAGTCAATGGCTTTGTGACCAAACATATTGCAGGAAAAACAATATCCCTTAAAGAACATGGAACGTGATGTTCTTTCTGTGTGACGGTCTTGAACCATCCTACTTCTGCATCTGGCTGCAACATGTCCAAAATTATGGCATATAAAACATTCAACATTATTCATTGGAGGAAATAACCGACTATCACTTTCACAGTTAGGAGTAAAAGATTTTCTTTAAAGACTTTATTTCCTTGGTTGTTGATGGGGTTGACCTCTCATCTCCTTGTTGAGCATTTCAGATTTTGCATTAGAGTTCCTTGCCTCACCTTGTGAGCTAGATTCACCTTCAAAATATTCATGAAAACCAAGACCAGTTTTGATGGTAGGAGACCTTTGACTACTAAGAATATTATCCAAAATCTTAGTATTGTCTTGAAATCGTAACAGTTTATCCTTTTCTTCTAATTTACCTTTTAAGATATTTACCTCAACCTGATATTGCTCTTCCTTTTCCAGATATTGCTTCTTGAAGATTTCTTCAGCCTTTCTTCCTTCTTCCACTTGTTGCCTTAAATCGAGAATCTCATTTTCTTGTTCTTCATCTGCTTGAGGTAGTTCTTCTTTCTGCTTATTTTCTAGATTTTCTCTTAGAGAAAGGATCTCAGCTTCAAGACTTATATAGTAACTGGATCTGTCTTGAAGTCTCTTGATTGTTATACTCTGATCATTTATTTCATTTCTTAATGATGTCACTTCATCCTGCAGCTTTTGACATTGACCTTCCTTTTTCTTGTATTGCTTCCTTACTTTGTTTCCTTCCTCTAGCTGAGCTTTTAATCTGGTAACTTCTTCTTTGAAGGCACACTCCCTTTTGTTAAATAGATCTTGTTGATCTCTGATTTTATCTGCGAGTCTTTTAACTTCTGTCTCTATGTTTCTTTCACGATCACTTCCAATATCTCCAAATTTGCATGAACAAAGAAAAGTATCACTAGAAGACCAAAAATTTGTACCTGATGCTTCATTTGCTTGTCCATCTTCAATCTGAGGTGATTCGGAATCTGAATACTTGCTTCCACCTAAAGGCCAATTGTCTCTCCTACTGTCGTGTTCCTTTGAGTTGTCTTCTTCTTCTTAGGCGCTTTCTTCTTTAGATTCTTTCTCATTGTTCTAAGGATCTCCTTCAAGCGATCAAGCTTCTACCAAAGAACCTACTCTGATACCAATTGTTGGAAATAATACTGAGAGGGGGGGTGAATCAGTATTAGTCAAGTCAATAAATTTTTTCTTTTCATACTTAGCTTTATATACGCTACTTCAATGAATTGTAACCCGCATGTACACGCAACTGTGTTTAAGGCAAATAGCGTATATCCAGCAAACTTATGATTCAGTTAATTCATCATATGTTGATCTTTAATCAATACTTCATTAACCATATAAACAGTAACCATGTGCAGTAATATCATAACAAACCATCACACATAAGAAACACACATGAACACCAAGATTTAAGGTGGAAACTCAAAGCAGGACAAAAACCACTTGCTATTGTCTTCTTTTAATATAAGAAAAACATGTTTACAATCTTCTACTGGTGCAGACTCACACCAGTACATAGGTACCCACCTGCAGAAGGCGACAACCTTCTCTCATTCTCCAGCTTCTACAAGAAGGGAGCTACAACCCCCTAGTTCTTGTACTAGCCGATCCGTTTACTAGTACGTAGGCGCCGGCCTACTAAAGGCTCCAACCTTTACTCGTTATCCAGTTGCTACTAGAAGGGAGCTCCAACCCCCTTGCTCTTGTATTGGCTGATATGTTTACCAGTATGTAGGCGCCGACCTACAGAAAGCTACAACCTTCTCTCTTCCTCCAGGGACCACGTTTCATAAATTTTCAGACTAGATACTCTTGGAACACACCACCATAATATGAAGGCCACGTTTCATCCAATTTTCATACTAGACCCATCAACAACATTGAAGCTCAAAATACAACCAATCATTGAAACTCAATCATCAATCTTTGAATCACCCACAACTGAATCACAGAAGGCCCATCATCATTGAAGCAAATAACATTCAATCAATCTGAACATTTAGTATACTATCATTAAAACACAGTCACCAGAACACAAAGCAAAACCCAAAATTTCTGCAACAACACCAGATCCAACTACAAAATATCATATTTCATAATGTATACGCTACTTTGATGAGCCAAACCAGAGGGTATATGCACTTTTACCAAAGCCAACCAGCGTATACATCTGCAAATATTAATACATAATTTTGTAGCTATTCCAGACTTCAATTATACCCAAATCATAACATTTACAAAACAACACATGCATCATTATTCAGATCTAGACTATACATGATCAAACCGCATAATGATAATTCATTTCAAGCCTTAAGATTTCGATCCATCATTAGATCTTATGCCTCATGAACTGCTAAGGTTCATCCTTGGTTCAGATCAAGCAAAGCACCATAAGCCGATAACCTACATACTAGATCTCACACTTCATCAGATATTCAATACTTACACACCTGGCCTAATGATCTTCTCCTCCTTTTATAGTTTTAGGCCTTTCCCAATACCATGGACCAAAACCACTTAGGACCAATACCTTGGACCGAATACCTCGGACCAAAAACTTAGTTTTCCAAGGTATACGCGCTTTTCCTTCTGTGAAAGTGCTTGTATATGTATACGCTACTTGTAGTTGGTGAACCTGCGTGTATATGCAGCTTGGTCAAGGTGAACCTGCGTATACCTCTCTTTCTTCATTCTGTGTAATCTGATCTGTAATTCTTTGTTGTTAACCTGTTGTACTATGATCTTTCATCTGAGTGAGTTGCCATCAAGGACAACCCCTATATCATAATGCCAACAACATCTACCTTTCCTTCCACCCTTAGATCCGGACTTCCCATTGAAGTGATCTTTACGTAGGCCA
Source organism: Pinus taeda (assembly GCA_000404065.3). Lineage (NCBI taxonomy): Eukaryota > Viridiplantae > Streptophyta > Pinopsida > Pinales > Pinaceae > Pinus > Pinus taeda. Next base: position 477,790 of record APFE031602767.1, read on the forward strand.
TCAGATGCTTCCGCTGCGCCACTTGGATAATATTCTCTGCTTTGACTTCACCCTTGGTGAATTTGAAGTGGGATGAGGAACCCATTGAGCCTTTTGTCCTTTCCAATTGTCTTTGGTGATTGCTCTTTCACTCTTGCTTGGGCTGTGTCTTCACCTCAGCGATGATACCATGTTAATTTTAGGTATGTTCTATGCTTAGAGCAATTTATTTCAATTTTCACAGTTAGCTCAATATCTTTTCCATATTAGCAATCACATCAGCATAATAGGAAATTGTAGATAGAACATAAACATAAATTGCAGAAGACAAGCCAAAACAAGAGGACACAAGATGTGGCGCTAGCCAGGGACAAACCCCAATGTGGGGAAACCCTTGATGAAATCTTCTTATATGTTTTTCAATAGTTCAGCACATAGAGAGTACATATACAACAGAAGTCAACACTTTGACTTATCTAAATAAGAGCATAGATCATCTCTAAGAAGATGATACATGAGGTAGCTTAACTCAGTTGAAGACACGCTGCTTCAACTAATTCTCCAAGGTGACTCCATCAGCATGTTGCACATATCATTGTGTTGCACCTTGTCATCATGTTGTACCTCATTGTGCTGCACCATACTGCACCCATCATCACTATGTTGCATCTCATCATGCTTCACTAATCATGACTGTACCCATCACTATACTGCATCTCCCCATGTTGCACTATGCTAAGCTCTTCATTGCACTATGTTGCACCCAAATGCATGTTGCAATACCTCATCATCCTGCTGATGCAATACATTCTTGCTACTGCTACATGCCCATCATTACCATGTTGTCCCATTGTTGCACCATACTACACCATGTAGCCTTCATCATGCTGCCACCTATCACATCATTATGCTACGGTACATACTGTGCACAACTCTGCCCCAAGCCTATCCATGTTGTCTCTTGTTCTGAGGTGATAAGGCTTGCTGCCTATCACAGTATAGTTGTCATCTACAGCTCACTGCAAAACCCCTTGATTGCAATTCAAACAACCCTGATTGGGCTTGGCCTCAATAGCCCTACACACAGCTCCTTGATCCTAGAGACAACCCTATTCAGGACCTGTTTGCACCCTCAAACAGCCCTCAAACTAATCCACACTTCCACAGCAACTTGGCCTTTGATTTAAGCTCTCCATGTTGTCCTAAAGTGATATTACCTTGCCATCTCTTCTCGTTGCGGGTAGGGCATCTTGTCGTCATCTTTGTGGCTGCGTTTAGCTATGTATAGACTGTGGCTAAGTCTCCTTTTTGTTGCGTCTAAGGGCTATCCTAAACCCTTCCAAAATAGCGTAGGGTGATTACGTTTAGGTCTTACCTTGCTACATATAGATAATCCTCTAAACAGCTCCCTTCTTGTTGTGGCTAAGTAGCCTCTGTTGACTACTGTTAGGGCATCCTTTAGACAGCGAGTTAGGGCAAGCTCGGGCAACGTATAGGAGCAAGCTAGGGCAGCGTATATAGGCCTTAGTTCTCCCTACTTGGACTGCGGCTTGGTATCCTTTAGAGTTTAGACAACGTGTATAGGAGCCTCTTTACTTCAGTTAGGGTGTCCCTTTAGGCAGCATATTAGGGCAGGTTTGGGCAGTGTATAGGAGTAGGGATCTCCTCTCTTGGACTGCGGCTAGGGCAGTATTGAACCTCATCATGACTGCGGCCAGACTGTGGCTAGGGCTCCTTGTTTAGTCTCCTTTCCTCCTGCGTCTAGGGCTTCCTCCTCTTAGAATTCTCTTCCACTAAAACCCAAAAACAAGTGGAGAGAAATCAAGAGTGAAGTGTGTATTCAAATAACTATCAAGTCACCTCCTTTTATACTAAAACGTTGAGCACACATGGGGGTTATTTGGTTGCTGGCCGACTTTGACGATTTGTCCATAACAAAAATAAATTCATATCTCCATAAATACTTATCGGAATCGGATGGTCTTTAGATCAATCCTACACCTCTCGATGAGAGGGACCCAAGAAAAATATCAGCTGCCATAAATAAGATGGCCCACGTGGAGTTTGGCCCTAGTTGCCAATTTTAACACCTTGCTTATGACTCTCAAGCGAAACCCATTTTCGTTGGTCTTTTAAGCTATAATATGGGTAGCAGTAGATGCCCTTTCCATAAGGCCAACAAAATCTTTCTTCCTAGGAATAAAAAATAAGTCCAAACAAGGAGACTACAGCAAGAACTCTATGATCTTTATGCAGCGAAGGGATACTCAAAAGGGTGGTTGGATGAAAGAGGCGCGATCATTATTTACTTTCTGCCACAGTACTTCTCCTCAGTCAGTCTCTGAGATGGGGGATCCCTCAACCATTTCTCCATGCATTCTCCCTTCCAACTTAAGAAGAATTAAACATGTCTGTTGAGAAATACGATAAGGTTGGGAGCTGATCTGAGGGATCCATGCAAGAAGAAGCATAAGGGATTGATTATGCATATGAAAAAGGGTTAGAGTAGGAAGGTAAAGCATGCAGGGTGAAGCTGGACTCAAAGAACATTAATTTCATATAAGGACTTTAAGGAGGAGATGCAGTTAACCAGATTAGTTTTATCATTCGATGCAGTTTTTGGACAGAGTTCTAGATCCATGTGCTGGAGTACCTAAGACTTTATAAGCTTGTAATGGTAAGGCTCAAATCTTCGTATGATAATGGGGTCAAATATATAGTATCAAAATAGTCAGCCACCTGGGTTAGCTGTACGGAGAAAATAGCATGAGAAACTCTTGGATTTTATAGAAAAACAAATGATATTTTGTAAAACAACAATTTCCAGAAGATGAGAATATTCAAATAACTTATTTACCATTTCTTTTATGGTCAACTGGTGTTTTATCTTAACTGGTCTAAAATTTACCAAATATTCATGCTTTCAATAGCCATCGAAAATGTTTCACAAGAGATGCTTTCTAAGGAAGCATTTTCTGATACCAATATTTGACATAGTCATGTTGTCAAGATGTAGACTCTTTCCAGTGCTTCAAGGAGCATAGCTAGTCAAAATAAAAGCTCCTAAACCTGGTCACTTTGATTAGATTAGCAAAGCCCTCATATGTGATGGGGGCACTCCAGACAAATTCTTGTTAGTTTTCAAGAGGCTAAATTAAAAATCAAGACCACAATTGCAAATGATGGGCATGAATAGACTGAACCAGAACAAGTTGAGGCGGATGGATTCCAGCAATTAACTTCTGTAAAATCCCTTCTTATTTCCTTTGAACATCATTTCATAGCATATCAAAAAAGAGGATCTGACTTTGATCTAATGGTTACTGGGAGATCGCGCCAATTTCAGTGGAACATTTTGAAGTTTCAATAGCCTGCGAGGCCACACACTCGAAAGTATCTATCTCGTGGTTTTTATAAAACAAGATTGGTAATTAGCACTTTCATTGTTGAATACCAGCTAAATTTCTACATTAAAAAAAATGCCCAAATCCTAGATTCGGCGTAATAGATACCTGTCCTTCGTATAATCTAGGGAGATTTGGGGATGCTTACCTTTGCTTTGCTTTCAGTGGAGGAACTCCAATGAATTGAAATTTGTGGATGCTCGAATGCTAGAATTTGAAATAGAATTGCCGTCCGGATGATAAAATTTACGAACGGCGGATTGTCCGTGTTGATGTCGCCCACAAAGAGGACGACTGTATTATCGTGAAACGAACGAAAACGAATGCAGCAGAGAGAAATAACATACAGGAGGCAAGAGTTACAGCTTAAGAGCAAAGCCAACCCACATAGACTCGGCGTAATGCTTGATGAACCAAAAAACAGATGTGAGTTCGATTATAAGGAAACAATCCCTGTTACTTTCGCTTTTCACATAAACCTTGTTTTTATTTTATAAAGTTCAGATGTCTTTAATCACATGTACTTGTGTACAACAATAAATAAAATTCCATTATTATTTTTTTATGTTTTTTTATATACTTTGGGGATAGTCAATTTCAAGAAAAATGATTATGAATAGAGTTTCTTGAAAATGTGTCTTAAGAAGGGAAATAGTCTCGCTTTTAAACTAATTATAAGGTTAATTATTTTGTATTTTTTTGTATATTAGTATAACTATTTTTTTTATTAGAGTGTGATTTACATATTTGATAGGAGCCTTTTTTAATAATTATTTGTATAATGCTTGATTTTTTACCTCTTTGATTATACAGAATTAAATTGCTTTTATTTTTAATTCAATATTTATGATAAATGATGATGATGGTGGTAGTTAACATCCACTGAGACCAAACTTTGGTCTATCAGATTTAAAGATACAAATTATTTAGTTTGATTTAAGATTTTATTTCTATGCTCAAAAAGCTTGGAGAAAAGCCTCCCAAGCTCACTATAATTTTGACATCGTAAAAGGCTAGAAAGGTCAGTGTTGCGACAAAGATTATGAAACTGAGATCTAATGTGGTTGTACGCGGGTCACTCTAAGAGGAAGTGGTTTTCATCCTCAATTTTCCTATTATCACAGAGATGGCAGACTCTTTCCATCCATGGTGTTTTAGGAACTGTCCAACAACCTGTTTCACTATGGAGCTCAAGAGAGTTCGTTCTAAACTTTGCTAAATTAATTTTCTTCTTTGAGATAGCTAAAACAGAGAGATACTTTTGATCTTCTAAGGTGGGGTTGATGACCTTCTTATAATAACTCAATTTTCTTTTAGCCGCTAAATCTTTCTCACACCACATTTTTTCTTTGAATTTAGAAGTAACAATATTTTTAATGTTATTAATGTTTTGCCTTGCATAGTGGTTTTTGTTGAATATAATTCAATGTTAAGTGACATATGTGGTGTAGGAGGGGAACATGGAGAGGTACTTGGTGTTAGGCTTTCTATTAAATGACATACAATTCCTTGTTTCACTAGTGTTGTTAGTTGACAGCCATCCTCCCAAGGAATTAGTTCCAAGGTGACACTATGTCAAATGTTCGACCGCAATGACTTGGTGATAGTGTTCACCAAAAAATCTTTTCATTCAAGATAATTTTGCCTTCTGTCAATGCCAAGATACTTCGTATTGTAGATTGTGCTTTGAATACTTATATAGTGTGGGTTTTTTAATATATGGTTTTTTAAAAAGTGTGTAGAGGTAGGAATATGTGCAAAGGTGTAGAAGTGAAGATGTGTGTGGAATGGAAACATGGAGGAGGGAAAATAGTTGACGTTATATTGTTAAATGACATATAAATCTTCATCTTTTGAGTCTTGTTAGTCAATGGTCATTAGCAGTTTTAAAGAATGCATTATGACTTCGTCTTAGGGAATTAGTTCTGCGTAATTCCCTGATCACGTTGTGTGAAGTGTTCGGTCAGGCTGACTTGGTCAATGTCGGGATGGTTCAGATGGTGTACAAAGGCAAAAATATGTACGAAGGTGTAGAAGTAAATATGTGCGAAAGGGGAACATACGCAAGGGAAAATAGTTGGGTGTTAGACTCTGTTAAATGACATATAAATCTTTGTCTCATGAGTCTTGTTAGTCAACATTTTGTTGGAAATAATACTGAGAGGGGGGGGGTGAATCAGTATTATCACATTAATAAAACTTTTCATTTCCAAACTCTGATTCATATATGCTACTTCCACAACTTCTTATGATTAAGCTAATTGATCTTCAATGAGTTCATTAGAACATTATCAACCATATTATCAGTTAACAGATGCAGTAACATAGAATAGATCATCACACATAAGGCACACACATGAACACCATGATATAAGGTGGAAACCCAATGCGGGAGAAAACCACCTGCTGCAAGTCATCTCAATCTTCTTCTTAATAAGGAAATCCTTTTACAATATTTGTACTGGTGCAGTCTTATACCAGTACGGGAGCTACAACCCCCTTTTCTCTTGTACTAGCCGATCCATTTACTAGTACGCAGGCTGCTACCTGCTACAATGCTCCAAAGATTCCCTTTTGCTTTTGTACTAGCTTAAGTATTAGTACGTAGGCGCCGGCCTACAATCTTCTCTCCTCCAAGTACCACGTTTCATCAATTTTCATACTGGATACACTGAAGCACAACACATAATATGAAAGGCCACGTTTCATCCAATTTTCATACTGGACCCAATAACCACATTAAAGCTCATAATCAAACAACCTTCTGAATCACCCAATCACTAGATCAATACATATACAATGAGAGTCATCAATCA
>APFE031602767.1:509082-535260 GCA_000404065.3 Pinus taeda
TGGCAAATCACTCAGATGATAAATTATAGTGCAGCAAAGTTATTTTCAAGTTCACAGAATTTTATGCAGAGAAAAGTTTACTTCATGTAGAGAAACGTTCATGGAATTTTATGCAAAGAAAAGTTTATTTCATGTAGAGAAAAGTTCACGGAATTTTATGCAGAGAAAAGTTTATTTCATGTGGAGAAAAGTTCACGCACTTTCATGGTTGGTTCATGGTATTAGTCCCACAGTTTTTGATACTATGGTTTTGGCCCGTGGTATTGGCCCATGATTTGAGGAAGAGCTTGCCTATATAGAGCAAAGGAGATCATTTGGCTTGGGAATGCTTTTGGGTTGAATATCTTAAGATCTGAAATATTGGGTTATTGTTTCAAAAGCTCGATCTATATGAAACTGAAGTGGAAAGTGAATCTGTGAAGGGTGATCTCTCGAGCGCTGCAGCTGCGGAAGTGTGGAGGTGCCATAGAAGGCGCAATGCAGAGACGCCACAGAGGCGCCACAGAAGGCGGAGTGTGGAGACGCCACAGAGGCGCCACAGAAGGCGCAGTGCGGAGACGCCATAGAGGCGCCATAGAAGGCGCAGTGCGGAGACGCCACAGAGGCGCCACAAAAGGCGCAGTGCGGAGGCGCCACAGAAGGCACAGTGCGGAGACACCACAGAAGGCACATTACGGAGACGCCACAGAGGCGCCACAGAAGGCGCAGTGTGAAGGTGCCAGAGAAGGTGCAGTGCGGAGACACCACAGAGGCGCCACAGAAGGCGTAGTGCGGAGACGCCACAGAAGGCGCAATGCGGAGACGCCACAGAGGCGCCACAGAAGGCATAGTGCGGAGACGCCACAGAAGGCGCAGTGCGGAGGTGCCACAGAAGGTGCAGTGCGAAGGCGCCACAGAAGGTGCAGTGCGGAGACGCCACAGAGGCACCACAGAAGGCGTAGTGCGGAGATGCCACAGAGGCGCCACAGAAGGCGCAGTGCGGAGGTGCCACAGGAGACGCCACAGAGGCGCCACAGAAGGCGCAGTGCAGAGATGCCACAGAAGGCGCAGTGCGGAGACGCCACAGAAGCGCCACAGAAGGCGCAGTGCGGAGATGCCACAGAGGCGCCACAGAAGGCGCAGTGCGGAGGCGCCACAGGAGATGCCACAGAGGTGCCACCGAAGGCGCAGTGCAGAGGTGCCACAGAAGGCGCAGCTGCAGAGGTGCGCGGCGCCACAGAAGGTGAAGTGCGTAGCGACGCAAGCCAGAGAAAAGGAAATTGCGTATCTGTCTTAAGATCTTTTGTTGACTGACTTTTTTGTTGATAAGGTGTTCTGGGTTTAGTTTACTGTTATTGTGGATCTGGTTATCTGGGTGACTTACTGGTACTTGATGATCATTTGATGTATATGGATCCAGTTTGAAAATTTATGAAAAGTGGTCCTTGAAAGAAAAGAAGTAGGGGGTTGTAGCTCCCTTCCAGGAGAGACTGGAAAACGAGAGAGAGTTGTAGCTCTCTGCAGGTTGCAGCCTGCGTACTGGTAAAGGACTGCACCAGTACAAGACCATTGTAAAAGGAGTTTCTAATTTGAAAGAAGATAGAGACATATTGCAGCAGGTGGTTTTCACCCACATTGGGTTTCCACCTTATATCTAGTGTTCTTTGATGTGACTGTCTGTTTTTCTTGCTCATTATTTTATGGTACTGATGTGCAAAAATAATTCAAAGTGTAAATAAGGAAGATTTGTTAAAAGAACTAGATAATACTGATTCACCCCCCCTCTCAGTATCATTTTCAACAAAAAATCTATGTATTGTGTCTTAAATTCCATGCATGAGAAAGAAATGTGTCCCTTGTTCTCCGCACGCATTTGATCCACACAACCTTTCTCACACAAAGCAGTAGCGAAATGCAGATTTTTACATCAATTAACAAAGTTTGGCATCTTGTCGTAGAACTTCATGTAAGCACTTACGCCCTAACAAACCTTTAGTGGATCGTAGTTAATGGCAACAAAAACACAAGAAAATCTTACATTAGGTATAAAATTTGACATCATGCCGCGAAACCTCTTATAACATGCTCCTCGGGCTTGCGCTCTAAGTCTCCCGCTTCTAAAAGGACTACCAAGTCCTAATGTAATTACCTAAGAAGACAAATTTCTTAAAGGACTACGCTCATCGCTATAGCTAAATGGGTTCAGAGTTTAAGTCTCTACAAAACCAAAACTTGTACGAAATTGAAACCTTTGTGGAACAAATACATGTGCAGAACTAAAATATGTGCCAATTGCAGACATAAAAAGGAAAGTTCTATTGTTCCACACAAACTAAACCCAAAACCAAATTCAAAACTAGACTTTTAAAGTAAAGTCTATCTAATAAGCTCCATGACACATAATGACATTTGCAAGAGTTAAATTAAATGTTTTTCTTCAAACCGTCTAGGAACAACACTTCTTGTGTATTTTAGTACATAGTCTTTCAAGTTTACTTCAATGCTATGTACCGAAAAAAAAAAAAAAAAAAAAAAAATAATAATAAAAATAATAATAATAATAATATATATATATAATATATATATATATAATATATATTATATATAAATATATATATATATAATAATATAAATAAATAATTAAATAATAATAATAATAATAAATAATAAAATAAATAAAATAATAACATAAATAAATAAATAAATAAAATAAAATAAAATAAAAATAAAATAAAAATAAAAAATAAAAATAAATTACCAACATTTCCAATGGCACTTACCCATAAGCTTCTCGTCTCCTTATATAATTATCATTATTCTCTCCCATGTGACTTTTGTTAGATGGGACAACCTAATAGATACAAACTAAATACGAGATGATCGTAATAAACCTCAATATTTTAAAACTGTCTCATCCAGTTAACTTCGAGATTCATTAAATATTGTAGTCATGAGAAGTGGCATACATAAAAATTGTAGTACACTGAGACAACATATGGATACTCCCACATAAAACACTAGCAAAAAGAAAGCTTCCCATTGAACTATATGCTAGAAACTACGACATTGAAGATGGTCTTGTTAATCGTGTTGATCGTATATCGAAAACTTATTCATCAAATAGAGAAAATGGACAAGATGTACTTTGGATGGAATTTTTTAATTTGTTTGTCAAAAAATTACAAAGAAAAAAATTCCAAGGATTATATGCTACATATATTGAAAAAACGTAGACACTAGTGTTTCATGTTGCAAAGTTATTCTCATTATTTGGAAGCAAAACCCATTGCAGAATACGAAGACAATTTCTAGTACAACTAGCTTTAACTAGGACAATACATAAAGCATAAGGCTTGAATTTAGAAAGACTTGCGTTTGACCCAAGTAACATTAGACACATGGGTTAGTGTAAACAACTCTTTCAAGAGTGAAAACCATGGATTCGTTGTTCTTGCTAAAAAAATTCACACATGAGAATTTCCATGTTAACAAAAAAAATAAACATAGAAATGGAGCGCTTGATTGAAAATGCGTCGTGGAAGATTTGTGACTGTAGCTAAAGTTTGTTCCGAACAAAGGCATGTGCAAAAGTAATCTTTTAAGGGTAAGTTTCACTGCTCCATACAATGCACCCAAACGTAAATATTTAGTTTATAATCATGTTGGGAAAGGAGCCCATATATTTACACTTGAGTATAATGATTTCTCAAGTCATTGAATTCCTTAATCCATTACATGGAGAGAAATCAAGCTACTTCAATATATGGAAGAATATAGAACTCAAAGTAGCTACACTGCTCTAAATTATAAATAATAAAGTGTCGTAAATAAATTAATAACAACTCATAAATGCTTATTTATTTTTTGCAACAATCAAATAATGCAATTATGGCAAAAGAAGGTAACAATTTCATAATGATTTCAAATTACTAACAGTATGGCCATGTATATTTATGAATCACTAACATCATCTATCACAAAACTATTTGAAAGCAAACAACTACCAAGCTATCCGACTGTAGCTAAAGTCTGTGTCGAAGTACACATATATGATGGTAAGTTTCACCACTCTAAAGTGGGTCCAAAAGGAAATATTTAATTTATAATCGTGTTGGGAAAGCAACTCATATATCTACACTTTAGTATAATGATTTCTCTAGTCGTGGAATTACTTCTTGTATTATGTCGAGAGAAATGAAGCTAGTTCGATGCATGGGAGACAATATAAACCCCAAAGTAATTACACTTGGCTATAAATTTTAACTAATAAAGTTATCGTACATAAATTAATAACATCTCATAAATGATTATATAACTTTTTTACAACTAATAAAATAATGCAATTATGGCAAAAAAAGTAATAGTTTCAGACAATAGTTTCAAGTTATTGCCCTTTTGGTATTAATAATTTTGTTCAGTGATATGAGGAGCCAAACTAAATGTCATGAAATCTCTAATTCTTTTGTATCATGTAGACATTCAAATGATCATGGATAGACATTTGTTGTCGCAGTATTAGTTTTTTTTTCCAAGCAAGATTTAAGATTGTTTTTACAGAGCTTGAAGTAGCCTAAGGTTTTAGAGGTTTGTTGTTCACCCTAACAACAACTTCATGTAAATAATTTTATGCATTTCAAATTTATTACTTTTCTTCACTTATCCCATTCTATTAGATTTGGGACATAAGTCAGTAAATTTTTGCTTCATATTTCATGCAACTAGATCATTAAGGATAAAACAAAACACAAAAAACATAAAAATGGAATGTACTTACCAGTTTGACGACTCTGTATTTTTCTATGTTATTGATGACTTCATAGACTTCAATCTCTCTATATAAATTTATTTATTTTTTTGAGTTCCCACAAATTTACATCGTAATAACAAGTTATGCAACTCTTCATATAATTTTAATTGATGCATCCAAAGTTTATGTGAAATAAAGCACACAAAATCGTAAGTTCGACTGCACCACACAAAGTGGTCCCAAAAACAAGTATTTATGTTATAATCGTCTTGCAAATGAACATAGACATTTACATTTGCATATGTGAATGATGGAAAAATAAATACTGGGACTTAGATATTTTAAATTGTGTTTGTACAACTTAAACATGTCAATAGACATGTTTTGAGAGGTGTAATTGAAGGGTCACCATTAGATTATGTTTTAATGGTAGTTGAATAGTACATTGATTAATTGTCTCTTGAAAAGCACATGTGCACTAGTTTTGAAAGCTAAATGTGCTTATATCTTTTGATTTAATAATAACAAAGATACTTCTTTGCTTGAAAACACACACATACACACACACACATAAAAACTTAGGCTTGTTACTAATGTACTTGAGTCATGCATATCTACTATTAAAAGAATGTAGTGTTTCCTCCTAAGAGGTCATAGGTTCAAAACCTGAGGGGGGTAGAGTATGTATGCCTTCATAGACTTAGCAGTCAAATCGTTGCGCGGAGGTGGGTCCCTTGTCCCATAAACAAGGGGGTCTCATACACCAATGTCTAGCTTGGCTGTGACCTTAAAAATAGATATTATTATTACTATTATTATTATTATTATTATTATTATTATTATTTATATGAGTATCATAGAGGACTCACTGTACAAATTTACTCATTTGCATCATTTAGCAGAAAGATTCACGTCCTCACGTTTGAATACATATAAGCACTTAGACCTTTACAGTAACACACCGAGCCACGATTAACGAGAAGTGAGAAACAAGAAATGGAAAGCCTTATGATACATAACGACAAACTTGACACCTCACCACAAAAGTTTTATAAATTATGTTCCTTGGATTCATGAACCAAGTCTCTCACTTAGAAAAATCTTACAAAGTCTAATGCAATTATCTAAGAATACATGGCTCTCTAACATACAAGATTATACTAGCTAAAAATTTTCAGAGTTAAAGTCTATATGGAAGAATGACATGGAAAATCGAAATTTGTGCACAACAAAAATGTGTGGAACTAAAGTATATGTAGAAGTGCAACATAAAATCATAAGTTCCACTGCTCAACACAAGTTGACCTCAAAGCAAATATTGAATCTATAAAAGGCGACTCATATACCTAAACGTGGAAAACATTCAATAATGATGCAATAATGAAAAATAACTTGAATATAATATATTAGTTTAAAGTTACTATCATTCATGCATTCACACAAGATTAACTAAAACATGTGGAAAAGTATGGACATAAAAGGATAAGTTCCACTGCTCTGCACAAGGTGAACCAAAAAAAAAATATTAAATATACCTACACTTGGAAAACCTATAGTTATAAAGTTACTTATTTTTTATTATTTGTATTAGTGTAATTACTGTTTATTAAATTGTGATCCATATATTTGTCACAAGCTTGTCCTTTTTGTGATTATTTGCCTATTGGATGATGTTTTTACCTTAGTTTTCATGATCTCTCTCCTCTCTCTTCTCTCCTCTCCTCTCTCTCTCATATATATATTATATATATAATAAGAGATTCATGCTTTCGTTTATGGTTTTTGCTGAATATAATTAGATTTTAAATGACATTCATGGTTTGCGGCTAATGTTAGGGTTGACTGATCAATGGTCTGCCCAATGTTTTGTATCAATTTATATAATAAGGTTGTTAATGATTGATTATCTTAGATATACTCAACTCAGTATTCAAAGTTATGAACTTAAATTTTTTTGAATTGATTTTGAACATATCAATTCAAAATTATTCATCAGAAACTAAGCTAAATGCAACACTTGTATTTGCATACAACAACAACATTTGAATATGCGGAAAGGATGTCTGCGGAGGAAAATATGTAGAGTAAATAGTTTGAACTTCCCCCCGCACATGCTTGTCCCACACCGCAAATTTTAATTATAGTAATAGGAGAGTTGTGAAATTGTTTAATGCCATTCTAATTCTCTTATTTATTCTGGATATGAATCTCAACTAGTATAAACATTCACCAAAATATATTGTCATTCATTTACATAAGATAAAATAAGATATTTTTTTCCTTGTGTCAATGCCATGATGCCTAAAATTATAGATTATATAATGTGGTTTGAATACTTATATAACCTAGGTTTTTCAATAGACATTTTTTTTGAAAAGTTTATGGACACAGAAATATCTGCGGAGCTGTAGATGTCGAGATGTGTGACACCTCGCCATAGGAGTTTATTAAACTATGTTCTTCATAATAGCGAACTAAGTCTCTTGCTTCGGAAAATATTACCAAGTCTAATGCAATTACTTAAGAATGCATGGATCTAAAAAATACAAGATTATACTAGCTAAATTTTGTCTGTAATTAAAGTCTGTGGAAGAAAGACACGTGGAACTGAAATCTATGCACAACAAAGATGTGTAGAACTAAAGTATATGCAGAAGTGTGGCATAAAAGCATAAGTTCCATCACTCTGCACAAGGTGAACTCAACAAATATTGAATCTCTAATGATATTGTAAAAGGCTACCAAAATACCTATGCTTCAAAAACACACAATAATAATGCACTCATGAAAAAAAACTTGAGTAATTTCAAAGATTAGTTTCTAGTTATTGTCATTTATGTTAAGAAATACAAACATAAAAGGATGAGTTCCATTGCTCTACATAATGTGTACAAGAAATAAAATATTGAATCTACCTACAATTGTAAAACATTGTTGATTTTCATGAACTTATAATAGTCAACATACAAGAATTTGTCATTTAACAAAGACTCAATTCCTATCGCAAGAGTAGAAGGACTTAGGCCTTAAAAAATAACAAATTCATATACGTTGATTTGACTGAAAATAGGTGGCATGTGGAAGAATTATGAGGTGCCATGTGATACCAACGTGGAGTTTGAGTCCACATCATCACGAGACTAATTCCTTGACACAAATTCATGGCACATTGTTTAAAATTACTGGGTGTTGGGAACTAACAGTAGCCAACATACAAGAATTTGTCTCTTAACAGACATTCAACTCTCGCTGAGGAAGTGGAAGTGCTAACAATTATCAATATTTAGCAAGTTCCGTAAGCCAATGCAGTCATCCTTAACTAATTATCCCCTAATGATACTAACAAACAAAAAAACTAAATCTAATAACAATTTTAACCTAGTAGGTGGGACCCTTAAGAAAACCCTCTGCCAAAAGTAAATATGCATCTTGGTTAACCTCCTTGAAAGCATGTTGGAATTATACCAATGTGTTTGTGCAACAACACAAAAAATTTAAGGTCTCCATTTTTATCATATAACGTTATGCTCCTTATATGTGTGTGTGTGTGTGTGTTTTCAATATGGATGCATCTTTCAAACAAAATGTTAATCATTATATGAATGCATGGCATGGTAAAATTTCTCTGGGCACAAACCAAATCTTTTTACTATACAATATGATGCATGGTGTACATTTAAATGAAAGAGGCCTACGCTAGTGCTGACCAAAGCCATAAAAAACGCGAGTTGTAGTTTCAAATTTTGTGTGAAATGGTTTCTATAGATTTATGGTCTGAAGTATGATATGCCCATTGCATTATACATATGGAAAAAATATACCATTTGTATTCAAAGGCATGACGTAACATTGCAGGGTATACATTTTAATTTGAATACTTTTGAAACTGTGGTGTTTATCCGCCTCACCAAATGAATTGGTAATGGGTGACAGTTATTGGAAATGACCACTAGTGATTTGATTCATGTGTGGCCTAACCAAGGTGTTGATATTAAATAATGAGATAGGCCATAAGATTCGGTACTCCGTTTAAGATCATAATGTTTATGGTCGATGACTACGTGTAATTTAAATTTATGGTGATAAATGGCATAAGCGGTGACATGACAATTTACATAGGTAGTGCATTCTGGTATCATTAGTCCACAGAGGTTGCTTCGAAACATCAATACAATCCAATATCAATGTGATGGATCTAGAAAACAGTTCTACCCACATTATAAATTACAGAAGCCTTAGATCTATAATCATTGGTCTAGTTAAGCTCTTAGTATGCCTCGCTCTAATGACTCATCCTCCTTATTGGATGCGTTACCCATAGCTTGAATTTCATATTTAATGGCCTCCGTCCTCTCAACGACGCCATGTCTTAACCATTTTGTCATGTTGTTGAGTCATCTCCCTTTGGAATTAGACCCTACTGCGGTGGCTTGTTTGAATTGGCTCATGATTGTTGACAACGTGTTTGAAACAAATTTCATTTGCCAATATTGCATTGTTATTGAGTAAATGAAAAGAAAAAGGTTTCCTATCGACTCATTAAAAGAACTTAGCTCACCTTGTGTGTTTAAGAATACAATTATATAGGTTGTTCCTTTTCTTTGGATTCGAAAAACCTTGTGTGTGCAAAGATGTGGGGCCCTTTAAGGAGACCATCAGGAACACAACGCCTAGCATTTTTGTTTTTTAACACTTAGAACTTAATTTGGTCTGTGTGTTTAAGACACATTCATGTGGGCAATGGTCAACTTTTCCTCTAGTTTTAATTTATTTTTTATTTTTTTTTCAAACTCCATCAGTCTTAGAAAACCCAAATCCTCTATGCAGCTTACCAAGTTATGACAATGTATTCACTTTTCATTAATTCACATCCCTTTCATTGTCAAATACGTTCAAAGGTTGATTAACTAGTTTATTTTCGTTGAGTTTTGATTAATAATAAAGGGGGTTTTAGTTATGTAAATTCTAATTATCCAAACCCTAATTTGCTAGCTAGCTAGCCTAATATTTTCCGTCTATGGAGCCTTTGAGACGATGTGGTCTTGGGCAAAAAACCACACCCATTTTCATGTTATTGTAGTAGATTCACGTTACATATGAATATGTTTCACCTCAGCTAAATGCGTACATACATACATACATGTGTTATTGGAAAATGAAATGGTTAAAATATATGAAATTTGATTATATGTGCTCAGGTTTTAAATTAAAAAAATGTTTATCACGCAAATTGCCCTTTCTTTCAGAAATAGGTCATATGTCGCCTATAGTTCTCATTCCATTTGACATTGGAAATTGTGTCACAGTAAAACCAAAAAAAAAAATCCTTTTTTTTTTCATTAAAACCCTACACATCTGCAAAGTAAAAGGACCTCGTCTCTACCTCTGTAAATATCCAAAGAAGATATCTCTGACATACTTGCCTAGCCTCTAAATTTTCTTTTATGTTTCTATCTCCGAGTACTTATTTTAATTTTTTATTTTTTTTTTTAATCAATTCTTTTTTGTTTTCATATAGATTGTTTCCGGTAGCCTGCCAATGCAATTCCCTTCCTCTCATAATTTCATTTCCTACTGTTAGTTTTTTTAAACTTGGATAGTTTATGGATTTGCTAATGATGAATTCCATATTATTTTCTCCCTGTAAGTAACATTCAAAAATGTGTTTTTAGCATGAGCTTCTTTAACAAAAACAAAGGCAGAGGGAGAGGGAACATAGAAAAAAATCTAGGAATGAGGAGGGAGAAGAGGCCTAGAGTGTTGGTTCATTTTAATGGAGACTGAGAAGAATTGAGGTAGTTGCCTTATATTGGATTATCATGCACATTATTAGGGGCACATCTTATATGTATGGATTATAAAGATTATGGAGAAACAAGGTAGTTTTGGGAGATACAAGGGTTTACTTTTTATGATGATGATATGATTTTCACTTTGGTATCACACGCAAATGGAAATTTGATGATTTGACACCTTATGTTTGAAAGGTTACACATGTGATTATAAGATACTACATTTATATTATGGTATATTATATTATCATAATCATGTTTGGATATTGTACATTTGTTATGGGGCAAAGTGTATTATTACGAAGTATCTCATTTTTTAAAAGAAACAGTTATGAAATCTAATTAATGGAAATAAGGGTCCCACCTACTAGGGCCAAACATAAAGTTTCATAAATTAATTTACTTCATTACACCTTTAGAACATCCCTTCCCCCCTTTTTTCTAATCAACTCAGATTAGAAATCAAACATAATGAAATATTTTAAACAAAAAAACTTCTAAAACTTCTTTCAAGTCCTTTAAAAGGGGATTGGATCTATGAAGGAAGAGAGATAGCGAATTGTGAAGAGACGTATGCCATAGAATTTCTAAGTTGTCATTATGTCCTCTGATTTTATTTTCTACAAAAGTTGGAAGGTAATATTGATGGTGACAATAGTCTCATTACACCAAGGGGAGACAAATTAGGGTGACTCCATTAATTTTTCAAGGAATTTCTTAGGGATCTTGTGTTTTCTTGATTTATTTTATTATTGTTTGAAGGTTTGGTTTGCCTTTAACCAATGCTAATAGTTATCCTTTTGCGGAGAACAAGTTGCCCATAACTGCATTTGCTTGAAGGATTTCAATTAGTTTCCATCCTTTCTTATTTTCTAGGATATTGTATATGATTTGATTTTACCTTGCAGTGGTTTTGTGTTGAGATTGGTCAAACACTTTCACAAAAGTCTGCTTTTCAAGATTTTGGTTGTACTTTTACATTATAAATAAAATCAACCTTACATTTACAAGTTTCCTATTGTGCTTATCATAGTCTCTTATTATACATTTTATATTAGTAGTCTCTCTTTGTTTCCCTAAATATTTGTAGCTTATGCTCTACAATATTCAGGGTCATTGACCTAAAAAATTTAACTAGCTCGTTGCTTGTATCAAATTTCATTTTTATTTATGTTTTTATTATTTTTAGTACATCAATAACTCTTATTGTTAATCCTATAATTTCTTCATGTATATTCGCTTTGTATATTTTTCCTTTTCTTTTAATGTAAATTCTTTACTCTTATGACATAAACCTTCTTCATATCTAAAATACAAGCTATAAAACTTAGAGAATTGTGTTTCATTATCTCGTTTGTTGACATGATTCAAGGAGTTGAGTTGTTAAAGTCTAATTAATTTAAACACACCATCAACATATTTTGGCAACCATATTGGGGAACAATTCATTCCTTCAGTTATTTTGTAATCTTATTGATTAATGACAATCTAATCCAATCAACAATCTAGCCTTATCCCCCAATTGAATGATCAAAGGAACATTGCTAGTTCCTTATTTGATTTTATCCTAAATAATGCAAACAATATCCAACAATCTAATCATGATTGATATGATATTGTAATGACTCAATTAACGGCTTGGATCAATCGTAGTCAAATTAAGGGTTATTTGTGATTAGGATTTTGGTGAGAATTCAATTACCTTTTGGGTTTGTTCTCATCTGCTTAAATTTAATCAAAGTCACACTTGTCACACATTAGCAATTAACATCGTCCTCTGTGAAATGGAAGTGTTTGCTTGTCCATCTTATTTCAGAAACTTAATCACAAAGGTATTATTTCTTTTAAAAATATTTGCGCACAATTATAATTTCAATTCTTTTGTTTCCATGGGAAGTGTTTTAGTCTATTTACTAATGTTTCTGAATATTCCTTTTTCCAGGTTTGCAAAAGAGTCTTTGGTCTTGTTTTAAATCATACAAGCCATCTCGAAGAGCAGATTAACCTATTCACAAACCTAAGAGGTAAAAACTATTAGTTCAACAAAATACCTTCCTTATCTCTTTCAGAATAATTTCTGAGTATCTTACAGAAGTAGAACTAGGGTTCTAACACTTTTTCAAAAAACAATAGTTTGAGTTCAGCATCCTAAGCCACTCGACCATACACTGATATCCTTTCTCAACTATTAGGGTTTATCGAGATGTTTTCCCTTTTCCTCATCATGGGTTTTCATCACAGTAAAGGGTTTTTATCTTTGCATCACTAGTATACATTTCTCCTTCTCTATTCATTAATTGCATGGTCACCTTTATGACGAAATTTTAATTTGGTACTTGGGTTTATGTTTGTATTTCTTTCTAATTGTTTTAAGCCCCCTGTACATGTATTCTGTGGGTTTTCAGACATGTTTCCTTTCCACTATCAAAACCTAAGGTCTTCAGTTTTCAACGAAGAGTTATTTTTCTTATCTGTAATAATTTGTAAATTCAATCTTAATAGAGAATTGTAGGGAATTCTTTTTTAATATTTTTATACGATATGTTTTAGAGAGTTATTCTGTCTTTGAGGGACATCTCTAGTTCCTATTTTGTTTAGGGTTTAATATTTCTAACTCATTTTCTTTCAAACTTATACAAAATCCCTCTTTGCCCAAATCCTTTATCTATTTCTTGTTATATTTCTTATTTGTGGATTTTTCTTTTGCCAGATGGGAGTTTAGAGTAGCTGAGGACTAGGCAAGGTAATTACTTTGCTTCGTTGTTGAACAAACTTTCTATTACCAAATTTCTATTAATAAATTTCATGTAATAATCACCAATATTAACTACTGAATGTTGTTTATGCTTATTTTCATGTATCTCCTAATTCACCGTTACCACTTTAGGTCTTTGATTGACTTCTGGAGCTACTTTATGGAATTTCCATTTATTAATTTACAATTTCATTATGTTTCCTCTCCAGGTTGGAATTACTTCACAATATTTCTTGGTTCTAATGTATATGGCAAAATTTGTTTTATAAAGATAATAATTATTGTCTCATTGGCTTTTCTAGTTATAATTTCTTGATATACATCAAGCCATCGGAATTATAAGACAAACATTTATGCCACATCAAGACTAACATAATTATATGTAAATGTTTTTAAAGATAAACATTTTTTTGAAGTCCAAATTCGATTGGACTATTTATTTATCAATTTATATACTTTATGAAGAGATTTGTTAAAATGAATGAATGTATCTGTGTTTAATACCACACAATTTACGACTATGACTTTTATCCATAATTTGGAGGTGAACTTAGCATCTATGTCTAAAATTACAACGCTAGGTATCCCATGATGTCTGAAAATCTCCCTCATAAATTTTTCTACAATGTTTATAGCCTTAAAATTAGATTTGTGTGGAATGAAGTGTGCCACCTTGTTGAGTTTGTCAACTACAACCATAATGGCATCACATTATTTCTAGTTTTTGGTAGCCTAGCAATAAAATCCATTGAAATAGTTTCCCATTTCTACTCTAGAATGGGTAATGGTTGTCAAAAACCAACGAGATGTTGATGGGACGCCTTAACTTGTAACATTCAAGATATCTTGCTACATATTCAACTATCTCATTTTTCATATTTGGCCAATAAAAATCTTTTCTCAATACTCTAATCAAATTTTTGTAACGAGGACGACCAACTGTTTGTTTTACATGCATCTTATCTAAGACAAACTTTTTCAAATTTACCTCATTTGTTATATACATTCTGCCTTTAAACAACAATAAGTCTTGCCTGTTAATTGAAAAATCAACTTCTCCTCCTTTTACTTTATTAGTTTTTTGTAGTTTTTCTTTAATTTTCAGATACTCCAAATCTGAATTTGTAGTTGTTTTTAACTTTTTAGCTAGGTTTGTTGACCAACTAATTATTGTTGTAGCATAAATCTGTTTAAGTTTTCTACTCAAAGCATCAACTATCTTGATTTTTATCCCTTTGATGTGTACTGCCAAATAGATATTTAAGACTAACATTATATGTCCTCAGTGGAAATTTCCTCCCTATTAAGTAATGTCTCCACATCTTGAATGCATGTATGATGGTTGCTAATTCCAAATCGTGAGTAGCATAATTCTTTTCATGCTCTTTCAGCTTCCTAGATTCATAGCAAATGACATGACCCCCTTGCATAAAAAATCCTCATAATCCTTCTTTGCTTGCATATGTGCATACCATGAATTCCTTATTGGGATCTGCTAGTTTTAAAATTGGAGTTGTAGTAAAAAAATGTTTAAGCTTGTTAGAACTAGTTTAACACTTTGGACTCCACTCAAACTTGATTCCGTTCTTTTGTAGATTAGTGATTGGATAGGCAAGTTTAGATAATCCTTCTATGAATCTTCTGTAATACCCTGTGATGTCCATAAAGGATATAACTTCTTCTACATTTTTAGGTGTTGGCCACTCTATAATTGCCTTTATCTTCTCGGGATATACATCAATTCCTTCTTCTGATATTACATGTCCCAAATTTCATGCTCGTAAAATGAACATTTTCTACTCGTAAAATAAACATTTGCTAAATTTAGCATACAATGCATAGTCTCTCGGAGTTTGGAGGACCATTTTAAGATGTTGGTCACGTTCTTCCTTACTCTTTGAGTATACCAGAATATCGTTTATAAAGACAGTAACAAACTTGTCTAGAAATGAGCTTAACACACTATTCATGAGACACATGAATGTAGTAGGTCTGTTAGTCAACCCAAATGGAAGCACCACAAACTCATAGTGCCCATAACGGGTGTGGAAAATTGTCTTATGTATATCTTCGTATTTATTTAATGGTATCCTGAACTTAGATCAATATTTGAGAATATAGAAGCTCCTCTAACTTGATCAAATAAGCCATCTATTCTTGGTAAAGGGTATTTGTTTTTTATGGTCATCTTATTTAGTTGTCTATAATCTATGCATAACCTCAATGTTCCATCTTTCTTTTTCACAAACAATACAGGTGCTCCCAAGGAGACACACTTGGTCTTATGCACATTTTTTCCAATAATTATTGCAAGTGAATCTTTAGTTCCATTAATTCAGGTCCACTCATTCTGTATGGGTTCTTGGAAACCAGAACAACACTAGGTACAAGATCAATTGTGAAGTCAATGTCCCTGCTTAGAGGAAGTCTTGGTATTTCTTCTAGAAATACATCCTTAAACTCTTCTAATATAGTATATTCAACTAATGATGGTTATTGTTCATTTTCAAACAAATCTTGTACTTGAACAATGAACAATTGGCAACCTTTTCCAGCATACTTCTTCATTTGCACAACAAAAAATTGTCTGATAGAGATTTTTCTTGGAATTCCTTGGAGCATGCAAGCTTTTCCTCCATCATCAACATAGGTAAAGGACTTGTCTAGATAGTTTAATATCACATTATGTTTTTCTAACTAGTCCATTCCTATGAGGGCATGATAGGGTCCTAATGGTAAAATATTTAGATTCAGGACAATTTGCATTCCATTAAGATCTATAATGCAGTTCTTACTAATTTCATATTCTTTTCTTTTGGTTCCTGTGGCTAGCTACACTAACCAAGGCTTATGTTGTTTTTATTTTCTAAGTTTACATTTCTCAACTACAACAAGGGAAACATAACTCAAGGTAGATCCTAGATCTATAAGCACAAATACATTTTTATCAGAGATATTGCCTTGTACTTCAACCATAGTTGACAAATGATCTGCCCGTCTCTTGTCCAATGCAACACTGATTTTTGGTATATTACAAGCTACATCATTCACTGTTGATACTTCTTGAACTTGATTTAACATTGTTTTCTTCTTTAGTGGATTGTCTGGGCAGTCTCTCCATAGGTGATTCTCACCACAACCCTAACATTTTATAGGTGGTCTCACAAATTCACTAAAATTTTTGTTGCCTACAGCTAATCCTCCTTTCTGTCCAACATTTTTATGTTGATTAAAACTTGTGTTATAATTCCCTACCTGCACACTTTTTGAAAAAGTGGGCTTTTGAAACCCCCTTTTCTTGTTGTTGAATTTTTAAGGTTTATTTACATCCATCCTTTATAGCTTTCCCCTTTTGGCTTGGTTTGATTGAAACACATCTTTTCTTTTCTAATAGTCCCATCCATTGTTTTTGGCTAATCAAATTCAATTCTCTCTATATGATAAGGGTAGATGGCTAAGAAATATTTGGATTTTTGTTTTTTCTTCTATCAAGTATGTAACATACATCAACATACTCATGAATTTGCTAACAAATTCACCCATGGTGAGTTGTCTCAGCTTCAACTCATGAAATTCCCTAGCTTTTTCATCAAAATATCTTTGAGTTAAATACTTCTTTTTAAGTTATTTTTTGAGCAATTTCCAAGTTAAATCTTTCCTTCGAATCCTTTTAACTTTTTGTTTTTTCTACCCACCATAAGGCCACCTTACCAGTCAACTGGTAGGTGGCCAAACTTCCCTTAATATTACTTGGATAATTGTAAATTTTAAAATATTTAGACATATTGAGGAGTCTGCTCCTTCTGATTCACCATCGAAATTGGGAGGTTTTGATTTTCCTAAATTCTTTGTGTAACTTAGAATATGCTTTTCTTTTTCTAGATGACAAAATGTTGCTGCTTGATTTCTATTCATCTTTATCATTAGACTCATTAGTTATATTATTCGTATAAGTTTTTGAATTACTTCTACTTGTAGTACTAACAAATTTACTTCTAGGTCTCTTCCTACGAGTCTTTTTTTTTTGGCTTCCTTCTCCATATTTTTTTAACAAGTACCCATTATTTTCTTCTTAGTCTTCTCTAGCTTTGACCAACCTTTCCTAATTTGCTTTAATATCATCCAGATTAGTTTTCAGATTCCTTACTACTTGCAGTAGCTCAATATCTTGTCTTTATGCGTTATTGGTTCCATCTCCATCCATTCCCAGTTCATTAGCATGTTTTTCATCACCCCTTGGTGATATCACAAAAGTTTATCCATTAAAATCTTCCTCCATTTTCAGTTCCTTAACGCTCTTATGAAATCTATTCATGTCAGGTATAGCAGTTTCAGTTTTCAAGACCCAAAAGAGGTCCAATGTTGTAACTATAGCTCTGATACCACTTGTAATAACCCCCTTACAACACCATTTTTTAAATATATTTTATTTACTAATCTAAATATCCAAAGTTGATTTTCTAATAAGGCACCGTGTAGAGATAAGAATCTATGACTTACTATTAATGGTCTACTACAATTGTACAGGTTAAAAGTTTTCTCGAGAGAACTTCATTCTTTGCATTTATAATAAGTACTAAGCTTTTTACCCTTTTATAGAGTTTTGCTCTCAACCACTAATTTGACTTTATTCCTCTTTTCATGTTTAAAGTATAGACTTATATAAACATAGATCATATACATATAAATACATTTAAATATCTCAACATTCCATTTTTATTTCTTTTCGTAATAATATTTATATCATCAATATGTTGATGTTATCCTTTCAAACTCTTTTTTAGAATTCATATCTGAATGATTAGTAATAGGGACCTTAGTCCAATGCATGTTATCCTTTCAAACTCTTTTTTAGAATTCATATATGAATTATTAGTAATAGGGACCTTAGTCCAATGCATGATGTTACATATGTATATCTATGTTGATGTTATCCTTTCAGACTCTTTTTCAGAATTCATATATGAATTATTAGTAATAGGGACCTTAGTCCAATGCATGATGTTACATATGTATATCTATGTTGATGTTATCCTTTCAGACTCTTTTTCAGAATTCATATATGAATTATTAGTAATAGGAACCTTAGTCCAATGCATGATGTTACATATGTATATCTATCTAAAGAGATATTAATTGTAATCCATACTAACATTTCCACCATACTCCAACTTTCGTTATATATATGGTTTTCGAATGGTATGTCAACATAACAGACTTGTTTTCCTTTTTTTCATCCTCCAAATTTAACGTATATTTGAATTACTTTGCATATTCTTTTTCCGATGTGGGACTATTTGATGTTAGTAAATATAACAGACTTGTTTTCCTCTTTTCACACTCCAAATATAACATATATTTGAATTACTTCACATATTCTTTTTCCAATGTGGGACTATTTGATGTTAGTAAATAAATATGTATATTCGAAAGGGTTCTAGATTGTTTTGTTGTGAGTGGGAAGGCTTCTTCAGTTTTCCATATATTCAACTTTTGTACTGGCTTGATTAATGGCTTGGATCAATCGTAGCCAAATCAATGATTATTTGTCATTAGGGTTTTGGTGAGAGTTTAATTAACTTTCGGGTTTGTTATATATATGGTTTTCCAATGGTATGTCAACATAACATACTTGTTTTCCTTTTTTCGCACTCTGAATTTAATGTATATTTGGATTACTTCAAATATTATTTTTCCAAGGTGGGACTATTTGATGTTAGTTAATAGATATGTATATTCGGAAGGGTTATAGATTGTTTTGTTGTGAGTGGGAGGGCTTCTTCCATTTTCCATATATTCAACTTTTTTACTGACTCGATTAATGGCTTGGAGCAATCATAGCCAAATCAATGACTGTTTGTGATTAGGGTTTTGGTGAGAGTTTAATGATCTTTCAGGTTTGTTATCATCTGCTCGCTTTCACTCAAAGTCTTCTCTTGGTCATTCCACTTTTTGCAGCCAGTATTTCATTGGTTTTGGAACATTATCCGCCATCTCCTTCAAATAAATTGCAACAAGGGTATATGAATCATTTCTCCTCAGCATATAACTCACACTTGTCACACATTAGCAGTTGACCTTATCATCTGTCAAACGGAAGTAATTTCTTGTCCATTTTAGTTCAGAAACTTAATCACAAAGGTATGATTTCCTTTAAAAATATTCACACTCAATTATAATTTCAATTATTTTGTTTGCATGTGAAGTGTTTTAGTTTGTTTACTAATGTTTTTGAATATTCCTTTTTCTATGTCCACATAATAGTCTTTTGAGGTCTTGATGTAAATCATATAGGTTGTTTCAAGGAGCAGATTTACATATTCACAAACCTAAGAGGTAAATACTGTTAATTCAACAAAATTCCTTCCTTAGTTCTTTCAAAATAATTTATGAGTATCTTACGGAATTAGAAGTAGACATAGGGTTCTAACACTTTTTCGAAAAACGATAGTTTGAGTTTGGAATCCTAGGCCACTTGACCATACACTGAGATCCTTTCTCTACTATTAGGGTTTCTTGAGAGGGTTTTCTCTTTATCCTCATCATGGGGTTTTCAACACAGTAAAGGGTTTGCTATCTGGGAATAAATGGTATACAATTCTACTTCTTTATTCATTAATTGTGCTGTCATCTTTATGACAACATTTTGATTTGGTACTTGAGTTTATGTTTGTATTTCTTTCTAATTGTTTTATGACCCCTGTACATGTATTCGGTCGGTTTTCATACAAGTTTCCTTTCCAAAATCAAACCCTAAGGTCTTATTTTTTTGGCAAGGAGTTATTTTTCTTTTCCATAATATTTTCTAAATTAAATCTTAACGAAGACCCATAGAGAACTCTTTTTAAATATTTTTATACAATTTGTTTTCAAATAATTACTCTATATTTGAGGGACATCTTTGGTTCCTATTTTATTTAGGGTTTAATATTTCCAACTCATTTTCTTTCGAACTGATATAGAATCCCTCTTCGCCCAATTCCTTTATCTATTTCTTGTCATATTTCTTATTTGTGGATTTTTCTTTTGCCAGATGGTTCCAAAGTAGCCGAGGACCAGGCAAGGTAATTACTTTTCTCCATTGTTGAACAAACTTATTATTACCAAATTTTTATTATTAATTTTCATATAATAATCACCAATATTAACTACTGAATGTTGTTTATGCTTATTTTCAGGTATCTCCTGATTCACTTGTACCACTTTAGGGCTTTGAACGACTTTTGAAACTACTTTTTGGAATTTTCGTTTACTAACTTACGATGTCATTATGTTTCCTCTCTTGATTGGAATTACTACACAATCTTTCTGGGTTCTCATGTATATGGCGAATTTCGTTTTATGAAGACAATAATTATTGTCTTATTGGATTTTCTTGATATATATCAAGCCATGGGAATTATAAGACATGTGTTTATGCTACATTAAGACTAGCACAATTTTATGTAAATGTTTTTAAAGATAAACATTTTTGTTTAAGTCCAAATTCGATTAGACTATTTATTTATAATTTTTTATACTTTCTGAAGCGATTTGTTTAAATGAAAATATGATGCCTATGGATTTTTGGTTCATGTGAGTTTATAAAATTAATTTTTGTTTTCTTATACAATCTAGATTCACGTCTATAGGGTATTTTCAAAAGAGGAAAGTCTTTCTTACTCCATACTTATGACTGTATGTGTGTTTAATACCACACAGTTTATGACTAGCACCTTTCTCTCTTGTTATGCCACAATTTTAGCTATTATACATTTCTAGATTTTATTACTCTTAACATTTTGGTTGTAGACACAATTTATTCCTTTACATATGTATTGTTTGCACTAACATGTACAATCAAATCACTATATAGCTTATATAAAAGCAATTACAATAGTATACCCCCCATTCTCTCCTCTCTCTCTTCTCTCTTCTCTTCTCTATTATATATATATATATATATATATATATATACTCCTTTATTATTATTTTTTTCTTTCAAATCTTCCTATGCCAACAAACTAATGCTATGTTTTCTCATATGAAAGTATTCTATTTTAAACTAAACATTCACACGATATATAAAGCTACTCAATTGTTTCCTACTATGATATAACATTCTTTTATTTCTTCTACTACGAGGATTCCAAAACAATGAAGATACATTATAATTCTACAAGATTTGTCTTCAATTCCAATTCTTCCATTTTTGCCTCAATAATAATATTCGAGTACGAAAATAACATATATAGAAAAATGCTTCATAAATTCATATTCAACAAATAAGTCTATAGTGTCATTTCATTTTTTTGTTTTTTCCTATAAAATAAAATTTAGCTCCAAAATAGAACAAAGTAGACAATTTCTTTTGCATATTAAATTAAAGTTAGAAACACCGACTTGAAAGTTTCTCCTTGAAACTAAGAGTCAAGTACTTGGATCCTCCCAACCTTGACACAACTTATGTTGGTCCCTGCAAGAAATTAGGCCTACAATTCTTTTTCCTTTTGTATTTCTCTTTTCTTCTTCTCTTTAGTCTCTACCATTCACCTCTTGGAAAATTATGATACAAAAGCCAAAAATTACAGAGATATTATCCATATACCACTCTTTGGGTGCTTATTAATTGCCTCCACCTCATCAACAGGTGGAAGGTAGTTAGTTTCTCATTAATGAGCTCTTGTTTCCCACTTCTGAAGACAAATGCTTATCTTATAGGGAACATTAAATTGCCCAATACAATATATTCAAAATTAAATCTAATCACCCAGATTAGATGCCGAGGACTTGCTGATGGATAAAATAATTTATAAAATAAATTGTAGCCTTTTTCCTCTTTCATCCATTTGTACTTCAACCATTAGTTCCCCAATTTTTTGTTTTTTATTCATAAAATAAAACATAAATACAACTTTACAAACAAAAATTGTACATCAGTTATTACCAATAAAATTATTGATAATTAAATATCTCTTTGTCTCTTAATGTAACATACTAAATCAAAATTAAACTTATACACATGTAAATGAAATGAAATCCTTAAGCAAAGGGATATCACAACTCATCTTCCCAAATTCCACCCAAATTCAAAGATCATGTTATCTTAAAATCTGACCCTGGAAGGCTGCAGACCAGGAAGACCTCAAGTAACTATTTCACACCTACTTTAGGCTGACGTTTAGCCTCCTCAACCTGAGAGGGCTCTCTCAAAAGGGTTAATGATTTTGATTATAGTTAAGATGGCTAACTCTTGTGAAACAAATGTAAAAGTATGAATGGTGGAAACACAATTAAAATCTATCCATTGGGCTTATGGAGTCAACATCATTTCAATATGACAATGATTTCAACCTTACATAGAAGTTAAGGCATTCAACATTTAAAATATTCAGAACTTACCAACTCAGATAGGACCACACAGTCTATGAATGCATACAGGAAGTTAGAGCACCTCAAGTGAATTCTAAGTGATTACACATTCATACCACTGCAAGAATTAGGAAAAGAACAATATCACACATTCTGAACATGAAATCCCTCATGAATCCTGAGAAGTAAAGCCAAACATGTATTACCAAAACAGATTATTACATAAGCCAAATATCAGAGTTTTTTCATAAAATTTCCAACCCTGAGTACCTTACTGTTCCTGCTATATATAGAATTCTTTTACAAGGCTGAGATTCCTCCTCAAGCCAGAGGGGAACTCGAATTCTACTTCTTATGACACCTATTAACCTTTAAACTAACTAGTAAATACAACTTACTACTAATTGACAGCTCTAGGAATCTAAATCAATTAGGATTCTAATTCTACATCATGTTGAACATAGCATTTATTACAATCAAGATTTATTCCGTGACAAGTGGTCTCTTTTAGTTTGGGTGTGGTAGGTGTTTGTAGCTGCTTGCTGGCCTTTAATGTCACATCCTTTTACCTCTGCTGAGAAACAGGAAACTGCCCCTGTTCTATGCTTTTGGTTTCCTTAAAGATAATCGAAAGTAATTAACCATGTTGAACTTCTTGAATTAGCCAATCTATTCATTGGAGTGCCACGTCCTTCGTGTGTTGTAAGCTTTTCCCATGTACATGTGTGCTGACAAAAACTTTCAAAAAGATTTGCCGCTTTCTTCTCTCTTCATAAGTTGCAGCCTTGTTATTTTTCCTTACTGTAAAAAAAGGTTGAAATTGTTTTCTGCTCCAACGTATAAAATTGAATCAAAGTTACATTTTGAAAGTGCATAGGAGCGTTGAGAGACCAACGAACAAAACATTACCACTGTCCATAACACAGTCTCGTAATATGTATAATATATTCTACTGTATCTTTAATGGTCCCTGGTCCTCATCTGCTTCTCTTATCTGATAAGAGATATGCATGATCTGGAAATGAAAGTAATCAACATCCGAACTTGTTGGCTAAGTACCACTAGGGGCATACTCAGCTATCTGAAATATTTTTGAAGAACTTGAGAATTGAGATAACTTTAGCGTTGGAATGAGTGTTGTGTCTTGAATCTGCTCCAAACGATTTCACCTTGTTGCAATAATGCAAGAGAATGGTCTTCTGTGGTTATCAAGGCCCTAAATTCATGAGACATATCTACACGCAAATAGTTATTTATAAAAACCTTTTGTAAGATACCCCTTTGAGGATCTAGTTCAATAATCTCCCTCAAAATTTCATTCTTTTGACCATCATCCAGCATAACAGTAAGAAAAACCTTGTTCTTGTCTAGGTATTGCAGCACTACAAACTCTTGCTGCTCTTCAAATTTTAATGGAAGGAGTTCTGCCTCAGATGAAAAATCTTCAAAAATAGCCACACTTGATTTCTCAATAAAACCTATTGCATAAGAGCTTTCTATATTAGGAGATAAAATAATCCTTCCAACGTTGTCTTCAGTTTGCTCACTTCCAATAGAAAAGTCTGTTCGCTAAAGTAGTTCTCCATAATCTATTGGAGTAAGCTTATATGCAGTTAAGGAGCCGGAGCCGGGAGTGAAACTGCATGTAAGAATGATACATTCTCCATCCCACTGCTTATTATTCTCCAAGATTTGAGCATGACATGTTAAGTCCTGAGGTGATAATTGAGGAAGCTCGTTGGGTTGTGTATGCATCCATCCCAAAGGCTCCAAATCATTCAACAATTCGTGCTCCGGCAAAGCCAAAGGCAAATGAACTTACTGATGCGTTCCCCATTGTGGAGGCATAACTACACAACGAATTTTCTTCACCTGTAGATTGTCGGGAGGGCTTATACCATAAATATACCACAAAATCTGAGTCCTAAGGTCAGCTATGTAAATGATTTTTTTCAATATGTTCTTTAGCATAATGTATGTATAGCCAGTTTCCTTGATATCATCAGAGTTTACATATATATGATTAACTTCGGAGATAGAGATTTGTGGCAGATTTTTCCCTTACACGCCAATCTGTTTTAGAACCAAAAGCAGCTTGCTCAAATGGAGTAGTTGTGGTGACAATCGACTTATCACCGTGCACATTTGTAGTCCTCGTGGTAACTGCAGTGAGCTTGCTTTTCAATTTCAGGAATATGTTGCCTTTCTCTGTGAGGATTTTGCCCATCTCCAACTATCGCCTGCCCAGTCCACCCCAGATGCAGGTGAAAATGACCTTGAACTCGCCAGTATGCTCCTCTGGAACCTGTGCAATCTCAATAAGCTGAACTCGGCCTTCATAAGAGATAAGCGTACCACCTTTTACATCCTGTGAGAGTAGTTCATCAAGCTTTTCACTGTTCAAAAGAGCAGGGAAAACATCTCCGTGACCAGGTGGCAAATTCATAATTGCTGTTGAGCCTCAAACCTGCACTTCTTTACACATCCTCTCAGCCTCCTTTTCCTATTCATTTCCTTCTTTTACCACTCATTCCCTCCATCAAATTGCTCAAATCATTGTATTTTAGGACTTTTTACATGGTTTGCTAGTTATGCTAATCACTGTGTTGTTGGTTTAGAATTTTGGTTCAAAGTGCTGCGTTTCCGCAGCTCACACAGGGTTTCTGCAGCTGATCCTGGTTTCCGCAGCCAACCTTGGATTCCGCAGCTGTTTTATTAAACGATATGTTCCAGGTGTCCTCCGGGAAGAAGAGCCACATGGGCAAGTTCGTGGAACCAAGGACATGGTGTGTGTCCTTCCAGCTCACCCAAACTGGTCATAAAAACCCGTGGTCAACGAGGAGGCAACTACGGTCAACAGAAGTCATTGGCGGTGGCACGGCTCTGCGTGTTCTGTTTTAGAGCACGTGAAGAACAGGTGGCATCTTCCTCAGCCACGAAGACAGTGGGAAACATGAATCCAACAGCAGATTGAAAGCCCACAACGACCGTTGCCTAAATCCGAGGACGCAGCAAGATTACGTGTTTTTACACAGCTGCTTGAATAGCTTAGTTTTCGTTAAGTTAGTTTGCTTTCCTCTGTTATAAATAAAGCGTCTTTGAACGCTAGATAGTTAACCACTGATATGTAATTTTGAACTCCCCACTGTACTTTCTATTTTGATACATAATATATGAGAAGACTGTTTTCCATTTAAGCGTGTAACTGATCATTGAGCCGGCTGGAGTAGGCAGAGGGCCCCTGTTTACTGAAGGCTTGTATAGTACTCTTTAATTTCCTGCATTTCTTTTTCTCATTTTATGTATAATAGTTGTACAAAATGCCTTTGATTACTGTGTTTTGATCATGTACAATAGTTGTATATAAATTTTGAATTCTGCTTATTTATATTTCTGCACTTTTCCATGACTGATCAGTGTGTTATGCAGGTTTCTTAGGCGTGCCCGGGACAGTTTCTTTCTCTTTTTTTTCACAACTAGTGACACTTGTGATCATCTTGTCTATGTTGCTGACCTTCCTTGTTTTGCAGCCTTTATTTCCTTACTATCATTTC
>APFE031602767.1:543907-587235 GCA_000404065.3 Pinus taeda
TAGTTAGTTGTTAGCTGCTGATATGTAATTTTGAACTCCCATTGTACTTTCTATTCTATGCATAATATATGAGAAGACTGTTTTCCATTTGAGCGTGTAACTAATCATTGAGCCGGCTGGAGTAGGCAGAGGGCCCCTGTTTACTGAAGGCCTGTATAGTACTCTTTAATTTCCTACATTTCTTTTTCTCATTTTATGTATAATAGTTGTACAGAATGCCTTTGATTGCTGTGTTTTGATCATGTACAATAGCTGTATATAGATTTTGAATTCTGCTTATTTATATTCTTGTACTTTTCCATGACTGATCAGTGCGTTATGCAGGTTTCTTAGGCGTGCCCGAGACAGTTTCTTTCTTTTCTTTTTCACAATTAGTGACACTTGTGATCATCTTGTCTATGTTGCTGACCTTCCTTGTTTTGCAGCCTTTATTTCCTTACTATCATTTCTTTAATTTGCATAGTTTCTTTCTGCTTTTAGACATCAAGTTGTTTATCTATTGATGGTTTCTTCTCCATAATTTAATATCTTCATTGAGGACCAAAATATCACTTAGCATAGCTTGGTTTAGTTGCTCAAGAACTCACAATTGCTTGGCTTATTTTTAACTGTTTCTCACATGATATATTCAGTTAAAAGACAAGAGGTTAAGAAGAAGTTAAAGTATTTGTGACTAGTCTTTCTTCTATGTAGATTTACTTCAGTTTCACATTGCTTAGTTTTTATTTTTAGCTAGATTTGACATAGATTTCATCTTCATTTTCTAGCAGCAGAGATACTGGGCCAATGTCATTAGTCTTTTATTTGATTCCTTTATTTTCCTTTAAGAGTTGATTTCATTTCAGTTGTTGCTCAAGATTTCTTGTAGAATACTTTTAAGTTATAAGAAATCATTTAAAGCTCATCACAATCTCACACACTTCACTTGTTTTATTTCTTCACACCACATTAGGAGAGATATACTTGAAAACAAACTTAAAAAGTTAAAAACGACAAAATCTTAAGAAACAGTTGCCTAAGTACATACAGTACACCTCACTTCATCAGCTTACGAGCCCCGGGTTGACATTTAAAAGTTGCAATTTAGACATCACTAAATTGACCAAACAATGGCATTCTCAATAAGATAAACCAGGTGGCATAGTTGATTTTCTTGAGATGTTGTATTCTGTTTTACAGGCTTCATCAAAAGAACGGTTCTCCCATTTCCCAGAACTCTGCAGTCCATTGATTGATGCTAGCAAGCAACTTTCCATTAAATACATGTAGGTTGTAAACAGAACCCTTTGTCTCCTTCTCGGCAACAACTGCAAACATGTGGCAGTACCAAGACACCTAACGACCTAAAACACAATAGATTCTGATAAGTATGACAA
Organism: Pinus taeda; assembly: GCA_000404065.3. Taxonomy (NCBI): domain Eukaryota; kingdom Viridiplantae; phylum Streptophyta; class Pinopsida; order Pinales; family Pinaceae; genus Pinus; species Pinus taeda. The sequence continues at coordinate 545,284 of APFE031602767.1, forward strand.
CTGTGTGAGGTTTGCTATGGATCAGCACAAAATCACCTAGACCGGGTTTTTGCGCTACGAAATCACTTGAAGCATGTTGCGCTGCGAAAACACCTAAAACTGACTTATGCGCTACGAAATCACCTAAAGAGATTTGTAGCACATAATAACCTTTGAACAAAGCTGACACATGGAAATTGTGTGAATTATGAGACCAGTGGTGAATGAGAATGCATAGTGGACTCAAGACCTCCTAAGACTCAGACTCTAAGGAAAAACGAAATCAGACTTAGAGTAACACCGACCTTTATCATCAAGCTAATATGAGAAATTTTGGCATTAGTATTCTTAAGTGATAACAGATCACATGCCCAAGTTAGCTATTGATGGCACCATTACTACAAATGAACACTTAATCGCTTTTTCAAGTGCTTGCCACAACATTGGGGCAAATGATAATACCACATGTATGAAATTGTTTGCAAATTCTCTCTCGGGTAAGGTCATAATTGATTTCTTTGAATTATCTTTGAAAGCCTTTAACACTTGGGATGAACTTTGCTATTGGTTTAAATCAACTTAAGGTGAACTTAGGAGCTCGATCGATCTATTGCGTGACTACATTAATGGTTCTTTTTCGAAGGTGGAACACATTAAAAAATTTGACCTTTATTTCAATAAATTGTATAATTAGATTCTTGAGATTATCTGCCCTCAGAACCAAGTTGCAATGATGCACTACTAAAGTGCATCACCTCCTCCCTATCGCCAATGGCAAAAAGAAAAAAATGTTACTAGTATTGATTCTACATTGCAATTTTTCTTGGAATATGAAGAACAACTCCAAAGAACATGCATATGTCTTGAGGGTCAAGCGAATCAAACATTATGAATTCATTATTTGAACTCATGAAAGACATGAGTAATAGATTGATTACATTTGAATGAAGACCTACCTCTCAGTTTGAAGTCATCACTCGAAGGCATGCACATATTGCCCAATATGTTTACCAACATGTCTCTCCCTTTTCTCGTCCATGGTGCAACTTTTTCAAGGAACATCACAATGGGAAAACGTGTTAAATCCACAAAAGTACAAGGGATAGGATTTTTGGTAAAAGCGCCAACTCAACCGTGGAAAACCTCAATTGGGATGATGAAGAGGATGTCCTAGTCGTTGAAACTAGAAATGCTCACAAATTCGTATCGCCAAAGAATAATCTTCCAAGCAATCTTAAAGTAAAACGACCTAGGATCCTGAAATTAGGACTACATGTAACATTAAGGTTATGGACATGCCAATTTCAAATTATTCAATCGTATTGGATAGAGATTGGCAGGTTCGAACTGGCGATACCCATCACTTGGCGGGATACATATGACTATTCCTAAGAATGATAAAAACATGATCATTTATAAGGAAGGTCGGATCACTCCTTTCATTGAAGGTTTTGCCTCAACCTCATGTTAATTACATCGAAGAGGAAATGGGCTTTTACTCCCTCTTTAAATAGGAAGACTTCCCCCTACCAAGTGAACCTCAACTCGATGTTCAACTTTGGTATTTACATTTTGATAATGCCTCATCTAGTGAAGGAAATGGTGCTGGTATTCTTTTGTACTATCCTCAAGGTAAAATTCATCAATACACTTTTATACTCGAACTGTATTGTACCAACAATGTTGTTGAGTTTGAAGCCCTTCTTCTCAAAATTGAACAAGCTCTTGCATTGGGATGTAAATATTTGACTGCTTTCGGTGATCCCAAACTTGTTTCCAAACTTGTTAGGAAAGTTTACTCTCCCTCTAATAGGTTAATCAAGTGTTACACTCAATTGACTTGAGATAAACTCTCTTTATCGACTACTTTTGAAATTACTCGTGTCCGTAGAGAGCTTAATTCTTTAGCTGACCGTTTGGCCATTTATGCTTCAAGTAATTCTTGTCAAACTTTACTTGATAAGCTTGATTGTGGGTTTAATCTTTACACAAGCCTCATCTCCCAAATATTTAAGAAGACTGATAAGTATTTCATGATGATGAAAGAATTTGTTATGTTATTCAAAATCAATTGATAAATGACAAAAAAATCACATCACAAAAAGACAAATATCCTTCTAGACTATCTCCATTGGAAAACTCCTTTTTTGCCAGTGATGTTCCTTCATCGAAAAATGAGCGTAGAGAATAATAAAAAGGGAAAGTTGGTGAAACAATATTAGTTGACATTGGGACTCCTTATAATCCCAAGACTTTAAAAATTGGGGCTCAATGTATTGATCAAGAAAAAGAAAGTTTCATTCTTCTTTTCAAGGAATTCTCTGACACCTTTGCCTAGTTGTACAAGGATCTTTGTGGTTTTGATCCTGGTTTCATACAACACACTATTCCAATTAAACAATATGTCAAACCCTAAGGCAGAGACAAAGACCAGTTAATCATGCACTCGAAGATACCATCCGAAAAGAAATAAAGAAATTGCTTGATGTTCATATTGTTTTCCCTTTTCAATATTTAGAATGGGTGGCGAATCTGGTCCCGATAAGAAAGAAAAACGAGGACATACATTTATGTGTCGATTACTAATCCCTAAATAAAGCAAGCATAAAGGAAAATTTCCATGTACCTAATATGGATCAGATTATGCAACAAGTTACGAGATCTTAGATCTCGCTTCTGGATGGCTTTTTTGGTTACAACCAGATACACTTCAAGAAATTTGATAAGTTCAAAACCACTTTTACGACTCATTGTGGCACCTTCACCTATGAACACATGCCTTTGGGTTTGATCAATAAAGGTGCTACCTTTCAGAGGCCATGCAGTTGTCCTTTGATGACTTCATCAGGAATATCATTCAGATCTATCTTGATAACATGACCGTTTATTCCAAGTGTCGAGCAAATGATTTCAATCATCTCAAGCGTGTTCTCCTTCTGTGTAGACGATTTGGTATCTCACTCAATCCCAAAGGTTAGTATTTGGTGTCATTTCTTGCAAATTGTTGGGACATGTTGTTTTAGAATATAATATTAGTATTGATCTAGATCGACTCATTGCAATTAAAAATCTTACACCCCCAAACTCTAAAAATAAATTCAATCTCTTATGGGTAAGATCAATTTTGTTTGAAATTTCATAAATGATTTTGCTAAAATCGTAAAGCCAATCCATAATATAACAAAGCAAGTTTCCATATTTAAATGGGATGATTTCACACAGTGAGCTTTTATCGCTATTAAACAAGCAATCACTTATGCATCCATCTTAGCTAAACCAGATTTTGTTAAAGACTTTATTATGTACACTAATTCAACCAAGGAAGCCATTTTTTACATCCTTATGCAAAAGGATGATCAATGAAATGTGCATATGATCGCTTTCCTGAGCCAAAGCTTATCAGAGGAAGAGTTTAAATACTCTTTGATTGAAAAACATGTTATTTCCCTTGTTAAAGCGATTGAAAAATTCAAACACTATATTCTTGGAAAGCACATGGAGGCAAGAGCCCCTTTTCCTACCATCAATTTTTTGCTATCTTAGACTCTATTTTAAGGTAAACTTTCTTATTGGTTCTCCAAGATCCAATAGCATGATTGGACAATCACTACCCGAAAAACAATAAAGGGGCATGGTTTGGCGTTACACTTGGCTCAATATCCTAAACCAAGTAACCCAAGCGATGATGATGAATCAATGTTTGCCTTATTATTAATTATTGAACAACTAATTGACGTCATAGAACATCCATGGTATGAAGATCTTATCTTTTATCTTTAAAATCAAAAGTGTCGAGAATACTTAGACAAATTTCAATGCAGGCAATTACATTTAGAGTTTAGCAAATATGTGATCTTAAACACCATTCTTTATCGCAGGTCTTATGATGGTTTTCTTTTGTGTTGTGTTGATGTCCAATCTGCAGCTAAACTTTTGACAATCTCTCACAATTCTACATTTGGAGGTTTTCATATTGGTGGCCATTTTGTAGCAAAGTCCACTGCACATAAGATCCTGAGGTCTGGGTTTATTGCCTGACAATTTTTTGTCAGATTGTTATATATATGTACAAAGCTGCACAGAATGCCAACAAACTTTAGGAAGAGAAAGTTTTCATGCTATGCCTCTCTTCTCAGTTATCCCAAAATTTCCATTCCCCAAATGGGGCCTTGATTTTATTAGACCAATTAATCCTTTGTCATTAATTGGTCACATATTCATACTTAGTGCTACTGATTATTTTACTAAGTGGGTAGACACTCTTCCTTTAAAGAATGCCTGTGATGACCATGTCATTGAATTTTTAGAAGACAATATATTCTCAGGATTTGGATTTCCCTTGGAAATAGTTTCAAATAATGGTCTTGCTTTTATACTGCATATTTCGCTCAATTTTGCAATTAGTATAATATCAAACACTCAATATCTTGGTGAATACCTATCACTTGATGGGACACAAAGGACTATTCCTAAAAACGCTAAGAACATCATTGTTTACAAGGAAGGTTAGATCACTCCTTTTATTGAAGGTTTACTTCAACCTCACGTTAATTACATTGATAGGCATTTACTCTCTCTTCAATAAGGAAGAATTCATCCTACAAAGTGAACCTCAACTCGGTGATCAAATTTGGTATTTAAATTTTGACGGTCCCTCATCTAGCAAAGGCAATGGTGATGGTATTTTTTTGTACTCTCCTCAAGGTAAAATGCATTAATATGCCTTTAGACTTGAATTTTATTATACCAACAATGTTGCTGAGTTTAAAGCCCTTCTTCTTGGAATTGAACAAGCTCTTGCATTGGGATGTAAATATTTGTCTGCTTTCGATGATTCTAAACTTGTTTTCAACCTCGTTAGCAAAGTTTACACTCCTTCTAATAGGTTAATCAAGTGTTACACTTAATTGACTCGGGAAAAAATATCCTTATTGTCTGCTTTTAATATTACTCATGTCCGTAGAGTGCTTAATGCTTAAGTTTTTTTTTTTTTTTTTTTTTTTTTTCGGTTTTTAATGCTTCAAGTCATTCTCGTCAAACTTTACTTGATAGGACTGATTGCATGTTTTAATATTTGTACAAGCCTCATCTCCCAAATAATGAAGAAGTTTGGCAAGTCTTTCAAGATGATGAAAGCATGTGTGATTTTATTCAAAATTAGTTGATAGATGACAAACAAATCATATGACTGATACAACAAGTATCCTTCTAGATTCTCTCCACTAGGAAGCTCCTTTTCTCCCAATAATGTTCCCTCATTGAAAAATGAGCATAGAGAAGAATAAAAAAGGAAACTTAGTGAAATAATCTCAGTTGAAGTTGAGACTCTTGACGATTCCAAGACGTTACAAATTAGGGCTCAATGTATTGATCAAGAAAAAGAAAGGTTCATTCACCTTTTCAAGGAATTATTTGACGTCTTTGCCTAGACGTACAATGATCTTCGTGGTTTTGATCTTGGTGTATACAACACACAATTCCAATTAAATAAGATGACAAACCCGTAAGGCAGAGACAAGGACTAGTTAATCCTGCACTCAAAGCTACCATCCAAAAAGAATTAGAGAAATTTCTTGATGCTCATATCATTTATCCTATTAAATATTCAGAATGGGAGGCGAATTTGGTCTCGTTAAGAAAGAAAAAGGTGACATTCATTTATGTGTTGATTACCGATCCCTGAATAAAGCAAGTTTAAAAGATAAATTTCGCTACCTAATATGGATAATATTAAGCAAAAAGTTGCAGGATCTCATATGATGTCACTTCGCTTCTCTCGTTACAACTAGATATGCTTGAAGAAATTCGATAAGTTCAAAACCTCTTTTGCGACCAATGGGGCACCTTCCCCTATGAACGCACAACTTTCACCTTGATCAATGCAATTGTTACCTTCTATAGGGCCATGAAATTGGCATTTGATGACCTCATCGGAGAGATCATTCGGATCTATCTCGAAGACATAATCGTTTATTCCAATTGTTGAGCAAATCATTGCGATCATCTTAGGTTATGTAACCAACTCACAAAATAGAAGAAAAGATAGATCAATGACTTCAAAATCAACATCTTTGAGGGGGCAACCTCCTTTAAATTACACAAATGAACAATTCTTGGATGATACAAATGACACAACCTCCTTTCTATATATAGGAGTCTAAGGGGTCACAATATAATCAGATCCGACATAACAATAATAATGTAAGGGCACAACAATAACAATAGTGGGCTTCTATGGGGCACAATAACAACAATATGGGGACAATATGGGCACAACAATAACAATAAGGGGCTACAATGACAATAATAATGGGGAAATACACTAGTATTATAGGGACCTAACATGCCCCTCTCCCTAAAAAAAAGAGTTTTCCTCAACATTTGAGTAGTTCTTTATAAAATTCTCATCCTCCCATGTAGAATCTTCAGCAGGTAAGTTCTTCCACTTGATGAGATACTCTGAAATTGATTGATTTCATAGTTGTCGAGTTCTTGTTTCTGTGGCTGCTTTAGGTTCCAATATGATTTTTCCTTTTCTGTCAAGTTCTGGAAATATTGTTTGAACTGGGAGCTTGTCACCTATAACCTTCTTTAAGCATGAAACATGGAAAACTAGGTGCACTTGGGAAGATGCAAGAAGCTCCAATTTGTATGCCATAGGACCAATCTTTTGCAACACCTTGTACGGACCATAATACTTTGGTGATAATTTATTATCCTTATTAGATTTCTTGAGGGAAATTTGTTTGTATGGTTGTATTCGTATAAATACTAAGTCACCTACATCAAAACTTTTTCGTTGCGAAATTGATTTGCATATTGTTTCATTCTATTCTGCGCCAAAGTGAGGTTATCCTTTAAGATTTGGAGAACTTGTTGTTGATGCTCAATGTGATCTTCCATTGCTTGAACCATAGAATTTTCTCTTAAAGATGATGTGATGGACGGTTGATGATATCCATAAAGTGCCATAAATGGGGTCATTTTTGCTGTAGTATGGAAGGAAGTGGTATACTACCATTTAGCCAGAGGCAACCACTTGACCCATTGTGTTTGTTTATCATATACAAAGCAACGAAGATATATTTCCAAACATTTGTTCACTATCTCAGCTTTCCTATTAGATTAGGGATGATAAGATGAGTTATGAGCTAACTGAGTAGCTAGACAAGAAAATAATTTTGTCCAAAATTTTCCAGTGAAAATGGGATCTTTGTCACTTACAATAATATTTGTGTTTCCATGTATTTTTTGAATTGTATTCATAAATGCAATAGCAAATGTACTGACTTTAAATGGATGAGATAATGTGTAAAAGTGTGCATACATGGTAATTCTACCAACTATCTGTTATAGACATTTTTGGGCACTGCAACCCCAATCATACATGTCCATAAACCAAGGGCTTCTAAGTCCCTAAAAGTGTTGCTTCACACCCTAAAGGAACAAGGTCAGCTGATTACATCATCTCCCAGAAGTTCTGCACGGAAAACTGCTCAAAACTAGTCAAAACTGGACCATACAGACTGCCCAGTGCAGAGGGTGCGATGCATCTCACCTGCTCAAAGTAAAAAGTGCGATGCATACTGGAAAGCCCTTCTGTAGGGTGCGATGGGCAAGAGTAGACAAATGGCAGAGGCAGTTTGCAAGGTGGATGATCATGGAATCTTCCAGAAACTTCTCCTATGACACTTGCCTCTCTGAATTCGCCCAGGGATGAGTAAGAGATCATCAATCTCCAGAGTGGAATAAAGAACTATCAGAGAGAGGACACTAATCAAAATCCCAGAAGCTGACTCACCCCCCTGCAATCATCTATATATGGATCCCTCATCATAGAGATCCAGAGGCTGGAATCTTGTATCTTGTAAGGAAGTGTTGTTGGTTTCTTGGTGCAATATCATAGTGTTGGGTGATCTAATCTTTTCATGAGGTGAAGAAGGGCTTTCATGCTGAGAGGATGACACTGGTCAGAACAATGGGTTGTAATCCTCTTTGCTATTCTTGCTATTAATAAAGCTATTCAAGTTTACCTCCACATTCTTGTATGTTTGATGATATATGCATTTGTGTGGTCAATATATATCTGGTCCTATATTGTTATGATTGTAGATCTTTGTTCTTCGATAGCATTATGCTGCTTTGATTCCAAGGTGCTCTTTGAAGCTGGGTAAACAAAGAAGAAGCGGCAAAGATCTGTCAGAAGGGAGAGGAACCAAGCAAGGAACCAAGCGCAAGACTGAGGTTGGTGTCCTTTGTTCCCCTCTTATCTACTTCTCCTAAGGAAAGCGAAAGTAGTTTTGGTTTTTTTTGTTTCTGAGATAGCTACCCGTCTTAGTGGGACTAGCAGCTCCGAGTGGACACTAGATTTCCCAATAACAAAATGGCGACTCCACTGGGGATCGAATAGCTTGTTTGCTTGTCTATATTTGTTTGTTTTTTTATAAACTTACAGACAGAGCCTGAAGTCAAGCTAGAAAGCCTTCGAATTGCATTTTATATGCAAGTGCAAACTAGATCAATGTTGCTTCAGTCTATCTCCGGGTTTTGTTTATAAACTGAACAATCGATTTTCAAACATTCTAATTGCCCTGGTGGTGGCTCTAGTAACCTCATTAGATCAACCCCTGTGATTTATATTTGCTATACATCACTTGCTTGGCCTAAATCCCTGAACTGAGCTGCAAACTGTGATTAAGAACCAAGTTAAAGCCTCATCTTGGTACCATCGCACCCTCTCTTCAAGGAAATCTGGATGCATCACACCTCCCGTGTGCTATAGGTGGGATGCATCCTTGTTTCCCTGTATAACAGGTGCGATGATTAGATAAGGCTAATTTTTCCTTCAGACTTTGGTTTTTATTCACTCTCTTTAGCTCTATTTAGGAGTTTTGCTGTCTGTGATCAGTATACCACTGTGGAAACCGCCTTCCTTTCCATCATTCTGCCTCCATTGTGCAAAGAACTGTGAATGTTTTTGTGTATTGTGTGCCATTTTCAGTTCTCTTTTACAAAGAAGTAGCATAATCGAACTGTCGTTTCTTGATTTGGAAGTGTCGCAAGTGTCGTTTTCAGTCCTAGAAAAGAATCCTATTGTTCTTGATGGTCGATTATACGGTTACTCTTATATTTGATTTGAATTAGTAGTTTTTCAAGTGTCGAAAACAATTTTCAATTCAAAATCGCAAAGTGTTGTCATTATCTTCCTTTCGTTTTGAAGAGAAATTTTTTAGTATTGTCGCTTCGAAAAGATAATTCAGATTTGTATTCATCATTCTTTTTGTCATTCACACATTAAGAAAGCAGAAAACAAATACATGCATGTTCATTTGCATTTAGACTGCTTGTTGGTTTGATTTAGGACAGTGCATCTAGTGTGTGCTCTATGCTCTATGTTGAAATACCCTCATTTCTCTTTCCTTAGTAGCTAGGATTTTCATTGCAAAAAGAAGATTAAATGACTGTTTATCATCTTAGATTGCATTTTAGGAATTATATACCTACATCACACGGTGAACCTGAAAGGCAAATTTCTTAAGCAAGATCAACTGTAAAATAAATTCAATGAACATAAAAACGCTTTGGAACCTAACGCACAACATTTAGAAGTCTAGGCTAGAGACTTATTTCGGCGTCGTAAAGCCTGGTAACTATTGCTTTCTTTGCCGGTTGGGTGATTCCTCCTCTTTGAGATGACAAGTTCTAGTACGGACTTGTGCTCCCACGTACCGTCGAGTATATATTGGGAGACCACAATAGGCTATATCCTTTATCCTTAGGAAGCTGTGTCTACCGCCCTATCGATCACAATGCACTGAACATAACATTTGGGAAGATTGACTGCCGTTTTGCGATTGGTTTGGTAATCCCTTTGTCTAGACTTCCAGAGTAGTCTCTTTCATTCCTTTTCAGACTCCTTAAAGGAAAAGGTCCATCTGAGCACTTGTCACTTCAGGCTCATTAAAAATTGAAGGCAACTAGAGTCCTCTTTTGTTTTTTCTCGACTCTTAAAAATTGAAAAAACAAGTTGTGTCAAAGCGTCTAAAATTCATTTAATTCAGAATCATTTTCCCCTATTATTTTTGAGTTTATCGAGTAATCCGCAATAGTGGAAGAAAGTCAATCAAAACCTCGTCATTCACAAAGGCTTACGAGTCAACTGTCGTTGACTCCGGAAACGAAACCATTCCGGACAAAGCAAAATCGTTTGACCAGATCAAAGTCCCCTAGTTTGATTGGAGCAAGTACTCCGACATACTCAAAGACTTCGGTCACTCCGAACATTTCTGGTATACTTGCCTCTACAGAAGAAATTCCGCAGCCACAAAAGGGCATTACAATTGATCCTAGTGTGACGGTAAACACTTCTATTCCCGAACTGACTCCATCTACAACTGATTCGGAAGGTGTTACTCCCCAAACATTAGTCGCTGCAGAACCTATACCTTCTTCAGCACCAGAAATATTTTACGGACCTGACGGTCTACCTCTTCCGCCTGGATTGATTGCCATAGAAGAAATTGTGGAGGATCCTCCATCTAACGCTCTATCGCAATTTGGAGCTGAGATCACCCTATATCCTTCTTCATCAGAAGTTAGTCTCCAACCATCGGAAGTTCCTGAAGAATCGTTGAGGAATATTTTGGATAGGCTAAATATCTCTGAACAACCGTCGACATCTAGGACTGTGTCATCCAACATAGCAACGGCAGAAGTTCCTGCTGCTACTCCGACAATGTTCACCGGCGTACCATCTGTCCCAACTAACTCTCAACCACTGGATGGAGTCCATCCAGGGGCTGTTTTGACAATATGGACTGTTTCCGTTTGTTCGTTTGGAATAATATCTGGAATCTCTTATGTTGAGTCTCAACAAATTGATCCTTCGCAATGTCAATTTGGGCAATCCGGTCCCCAAAGGAAAATCATTCCTTTGAGCACTGGGTGACTACCGTATGGAGGGCAGTATACCCTCTCATTGTCTCCCCCGGGAGAACAACCATACGAGAGTTCACAATAGAATTCAGGGTATGCTGGAATTACATCTAGCGGTTGGGTGCCAATACTGCCTCAACAACCAAGAGTTGTATACTCGATGCAAAAAAGTTTACCTGTGTCTAATATCCCCACTACGCCAGCTATCGTGACGGTGTCGCAAGTACAAGCGTTGCCTGTTGTATGCCAACCTTAGGTTTCTCAGGTCGTAATACAACAACCTCTTGTCCCTGCGATGCAACCACAATCACCGACTAGTGGAATGACCCAGGTTCAAACGGGGACCATTACTCCTCATCTTGGTCAAACAGTTAGTATTGGACAACAACTCATGGCTTCACAACCATGGATGGTACAATACCAACAACCGCAATTCCAACAAGCTTACCAAGGATCTGAGCAATGAGTCTTTGCAAGTAATGGACATCCGTACATTCAAAACGGTCAACATCAATCATATCATAATGGTCATGCCCATCAACCTTACCAAAGTTACCAACATCAAATGCATTATGCTGGAATGCAAAGACCAACTACTCAGGCGATCCCATCTTATCCTGGGTATGCTTCGCCGAGCCTGAATCAACAGTTGCCTTTCGTCGCAACTTTAGAGTTACCATATCTAAATCGGCTAACAAACGATCCAATTGCTTACGCCCCTTGGTGGCTAGCGATTCCTCACAAACTTTCGTCAGATATTCCTAAATTTAATGGAAATCCGAGTGAAGACGTGTCGAATCATGTGATGACCTTTCATCTGTGGTGTTTATCCAACACTCTCAACGATGATTCGATCAGGCTTCGCCTTTTTCAGCGAATGTTAACTGGTCCGGCACAAAGTGGTATATCGAATTGCCTAGAGCTTCGTTTGATAGCTTCAGTACCCTAGCCACAACCTTTTAAACCCATTTTCAGTTACCCATAAGGTACGAAACGGGAATAAAGCTTCTTACCAATTTCAAACAAACAATGGCCACTTACATATCCGATCATATTCATGAGTGGCGACGTCATCGTAGAATGGTAAAAACAGATGTTCCTGATCAGTTGTTGGTTGAATGGTTTATTAAGTCATTGTTACCTTCTATTACAAAAGATGTGGCAAAGGGAGGAGTCGTCACAGAAGAGCAAGTTATTACTTGTGCACAATATCTAGACTTGATCTATACTCAGTCTGGCACGCTCTACGATAAAATCCTTGATGCTCCTAGAACGGAATTTTCCGTTCCTCCCCCTCCTAAATTAAACAAAGACTCTCATGCCAGCAATGGCGTGATAGGTATGACTAGCAAGAAAACCGTAAAGGCTACGTCAAAAAAGGCCTGTACGGTTTCAAGTCACAATGCAAATGAAGAACTTCTAGCCTCAGAAGTAAATGCCGTGTTGACTGACAAAGGCAAAGAACCCAAGCAACCAGGAGGCAAGAAGAAAAAGAAAGGGAAGAAGAAGAAACAGGAGGACTCGTCTCCTGAAAAATATTCTGCAAACCCTTCTGGAGATAGGAAACCAAGTCATCCATGCTTTATATGTGATGAGGATCATTGGACGAAAGATTGTCCATATAAAGCTGAGCTTAGAAAATTCTTCAAGAGTTCAAAAACATCGGCAATATTGACTGATCCGTTTCCGAACCCAGGAACAAATATGGTTGCTAGCGACAATGCTTCCCCATCCCAAGTGCTAATGTTGTCTGTTTCAAAGCAGTTAAATGATGCTTGGATATCGATAGGGAATAAATATTACGAGAATCCACAGATGTCGAACAACAAGGATAATGATCAACCTAGTAGTTCGACAACAACTTCAACCAAAGTTGTGCCACCCATCACTCCTAAACTAACGATAAAACTGCCAAAGGGAGTAGTACACAAATCGATGTTTAATCCTCGTGCCAGAGCAACACAACATTATAATATAGTGGAGGATCTGGCCCAATCTGCATTCGCTATGTCGACACTTGAGGTACTACAAAATTGCCCCTCCCAAAAGTAGGCTTTATTGTTAGCGATAGGTGGGATTGATCCAACAGATTCCAATCTTGTGGCCTTTAATCACAAAGGATATGACCCTCCGTTACCAGCTCAACTAGCTTTCCTTATTCAAGTGAAAGCCCTCAACAAAATTGTTCATCGAACAATTATTGATGAGGGGGCATCTACATGTATTATGTCGATAAGTTGCTGGAAAAATTTAGGATCTCCACCCTTTTCGTGATCATCAACGACATTAAAAGCATTTGATGGATCAACATACACCCCATATGGGATATTGAGTAACTTGCAAGTCGAACTGGGGGGCAAAACAATAGAAATTGATGTTGAAATTATCGACGGAAACCTCGATTACAACATCCCACTGGGAAGGCCCTGAATATATGTTATGGCTGCCGTTGTGTCGACATACTTCAGGAAGGTTGCATTTCCCTTCCAAGGAGGAATTACGGTCGTCGACCAACAAAGTTTTCTCCCCAACAGTTCACAAGTTACGGGAAGCATTTTGATGATCCATGGAAGCCCTCATTTGATTCAAAATATCGGAGTAGGCCTACTAAAAGACCCCACACTAATGGGGACTTTTGCCCTACCGCCTCCAAAAAATTTGGCGGAAGTCGCAACGATGGGAACCTACAACATGATATCTTCTATTCAAAAGATATCCGAAAACGATATTAACTTGGATCATCTCCAGGTATTGCCTCCAAGCCCAATTGAAATATTGTAGCAATCAATGTTTTCGCCATGGGAGGCAAACTCGAATCAACGCTCATCAAGTGTGTGGATGGATAGGTCTAAGGAATATTGCACCCCTTCAGATCCTTGGTCGCAAGTACATTCTACAGACGAAGGAATTGTTCAGTCAATGATGATTGACGGGGCACCATGGGAAGATTACCACCATCGTTCCCATCTTTCGAATTGTAATGAAGATAGTTCCAGTGACCTTCATCATCCCTCAGTTTTTGACTTTCTGTCAAATAATGTAAATACGGTGGATTCCGAGCGAAACCTGTCCAATATTGAAGAGACTATCGCCATAAATATCTCGACCAAAATAGATGTTGTAGAGAATATTCATGTCGGCAAATCTTGTTCTCCCTCAGAACTGGAAGAATATTACGCTCTTTTTTGCAAGTTTAGAGATGTCTTTGCTTGGTCATATGATGAAATGCCAGGCATTGACTCGAGCATAGTTGAACATGAAATTAAGATGTATGAAGATGTCAAACCGGTATGAAAACGGCTTCGACAGGTGCACCCTAAGAAAACTGCTGCCATGAAGGTGGAAGTTGAAAAAATCCTCCATGCTGGTTTTATTTACTCGGTTTCTCTAACCGATTGGGTATCGAATATTGTTCCTGTAATGAAAAACAAGGAACGATTAGAGTGTGTGTCGATTATAGGGATGTAAATCAAGCTTGTCCGAAAGACAACTACCCTACACCCTTTATTGACCAGATAATTGATGAATGCATCGAATGTGAAATCTTTTCATTTATGGATGGATTTTCCGAGTATAATCAAATAAATATCCGCCGACAGGACCAGTCAAAGACTGCATTTATTTGTCCGTAGGGCACATTCGCATATTGAGAGCTACCCTTTGGTTTAAAGAACGTAGTGGAAACATTTCTTAGGGCAATGAATTATGCCTTCCATGACATCAAGAACATCGTTCAACCATATCTCGATGATCTTCCAGCTCATTCGCGAAAGCGGACCAATCATCCGCAGCATTTAAGAGCGATATTTCTACGTTGCCAACACTACAAGATATGACTCAATCCACACAAATGTGTGTTTTGTGTCAGTTCTGGTCGTTTACTTGGCTTTGTGGTCTCAAAGGACGGGATTCGTCTCGAACCATGTAAGGTTCAGGCAATCATTAATTTGCCTCCACCTTCAAATTTGCTTCAGATTCAGAAACTCCAAGGGAAAGCAAACTTTCTGAGGAGGTTCATTCCAAATTACGCCTAACTTGCTAAAGGTTATACTCGTCTATTGAAAAAAGAAGTACCCTTTATATGGGATCAGGCTGTGCAAGCTTCCTTTGATGCTTTAAAGGAATTCCTAATAAAAGCATCATTAATGTATGCACCTGATTATCAAAAAGACTTTAACTTGTATTTGGCTGCAGCAAATACGACCATAACAATGGTTTTAGTTCAAGAAGATGATGGAATTGAACATCCAATATATTATTTAAGCCGAAACTTAAATGATACAGAAATGAAGTACTCCTACGTTGAAAAGCTGGCTCTCGCAGCTGTTCAAGCGATACAGAGATTTCGACACTATGTCCTCTTTAGAAAAACTACCATTTTGTCATATTGCAACCCCATGACTTATATATTGTCACGACAGTTGTTGGGGGGCAAATATTCAAAATGGATAGCAATTTTACAAGAGTTTGCTCTGGAATTCAAAAAATCCAAATCGAAGAAAGCCTTGGTTTTCGCGGAGTTACTATGTGATCTCCCATCATCGTCCAACAATGCAACATCCGAAGAAGTAATTGTGGACGAATCTTTGTTTCTGATATCTTCAAGCAATCCGTGGTATGGAGATATAGTAATCTATCTCCAAACGAAAACATATAGGTCTAATACCTCACGCGGGGAACAACGACGGATTCGATACCAAGCAAAAGACTACGTGATCGTCGATGATACGCTTTACTGTCGTGGTATCGATACAGTTTTGCAGAGGTGCCTCACCCATGAGGAGGCCAAAAAAGTCTTGGATGATTGTCATTTAGGCGCGTGTGGGGGGCATCAATCTGGTTATGCTACACCTCAAAAGATTTTACGAGCAGGATACTTCTGGCCAACAATGTTCAAAGATTGCATAACCGCAGTTAGAAGTTGCCATTCTTGTCAAATCTTCGATCGCAAAACTAGAATACCTCCCACACCTTTGCAGCCAGTAGTAGCTATTGGGCCATTCGCCAAATGGGGCATAGATTTCATGACATGTAACCCCACCTCGGCCAGGGGGCATGTGTATATCATAGTCGCAATAGACTATTTTACCAAATGGGCCGAGGTGATGCCTACATTAAACAATAACAGCGAAACGACTGCCCTCTTCTTTTTCAATCATGTAGCCTCCAGATTCGGCGTTCCATAGGCCATAGTCACAGATCATGGATCACATTTTCGCAATCACATGATGGTTGAGTTGGCTGCCAAATTAGGACTGTCCCAGGATAGCTCTACTCCGTATTATCCGCAAGCTAATGGACAAATTGAGGCAATCAACAAGGTCCTGAAGCGCATGCTGCAAAGGATGATTGGAGTCCATAAAAGGAGTTGGCACCTGATCCTGTACTCGGCCTTGTGGGCATACCGAACATCGGTAGGGAATGCAACTGGGTTTACACCTTTTCAACTGGTGTATGGCCTGGAAGTGATCTTGCTAGTTCAATGTGAAATCTCGTCCCTCAAGCTCGTGGTCAACCTTCTCCCTGAAACTTCAGAAGAAGAGGCTCGTTTCTTGGAATTAATACAATTGGATAAAACCCATCGTGATAACTCTTTGGCTAATGAAGCCCATAAGAAACAAGTCAAAGTGCAGTTCGACAAAAATGTCAAACCTCGTGTCTTCTCAGAAGGTGACCTGGTCTTACTTTACGACCAAGAGTCCGATAAGTTGGGAGCGGGTAAGTTCAAGTCTTTATGGATGGGTCCCTATATTGTTAAGCGTGTATTAGCGAAAGAAGCCTACGAGTTGGTGGATATGATGGGATTCCATTGGCGCAATCCCGCAACGGGTTGTACCTCAAGTGTTACTATGCTTAACTCAGCGTAGTAACCCCTATGCTTTTGTTACATTTTTGTTTTCGCTATGGGTAATTGTTTTGGTTAGGTAATCCACTTCTTGCATTTGTTGCAGATGTCGAACCTATTGGAACCATTTGTTGGATATGCCGACAGAGCGAGTCGTAGTTAGCGGAACCTATCTTCTGCGGCCTGGGCCATCTTCAATCCCAGCGGCGAGCTAGCGAGTTTCAGAGGGGTATGTATTGGTCGGTCAACGAACAATATCGTTGAATACAATGCGTTGATAGAACTCTTCTTTGATGCCATTACGCATGGCATAAGCCAACTTGTTGTCAAGGTAGACTCACAACTCGTCATTCTACAACTCACTGGTATTTACTCTGTACGGAATCCGACTATCTACCACATGTTCCTAAGGGTCAAGATTTTGGAAAGATAGTTCGATTCTATTGAATATCAACATATTTCCAGAAATTTAAACACATTAACAGACTCATTGGCAAATAATGTGTAAGATAGAAATTTGCGACATTTATAAAAAGAAGCATTGCATCAATATTTGCATCAGGATCATGTAACTTAACCAAAATAAAGCTCCGAAAAAAAAATATAAAAAAATAAAAATAAAAAAATAAAATATAATATATATATAATATATATATATATATATATATATTATATATATATATATCTATATAATATATATATATAATAATATTATAATAATATATATATATATATATATATAACTGTTTATGGTTTACACATAAT
This sequence comes from Pinus taeda, assembly GCA_000404065.3. NCBI lineage: Eukaryota > Viridiplantae > Streptophyta > Pinopsida > Pinales > Pinaceae > Pinus > Pinus taeda. The sequence continues at coordinate 562,808 of APFE031602767.1, forward strand.
GTTCTGTAACCAAGACAAAATCGGTCAAAGGACCCAAAACTCAAAATGCTATGGGGCACCCTAGTCTAATGATGCTGGTGATAACAAGTCACCGCCTGTGCAATCATGCGTAAAAGCCTAGTCCATCGACTTGACACACTAGTAGTATGTCGCTGCAGCCTCAGAGGCAGCTCGTCGTTCCTCACGTCCGGAATACCAAGAGTGAGACCCTCGACCTGATCCTGCAATGCTGAGAGAGTCTCGGCCACATCAAGGTCATGAAGGATGGCCCTCCCCACAGCCTCTCCTGTTGGAGCGGCAGCAGGTGCTCTTAGGCATACTGCTGGTCGAACTGGTCCAATGTCTGCATGAGCACATGAGTTTTGATTAGTCTTGATCAAAGAAAGCATAAGAACATTATGAAAACAATAAACAGAGATATGGTCAGAGAATTTACCTATAGCACCCCACTGCTCACCAGCTGGCAACACCAAATCTGGGTCACCCCGGAAATCCATACCAGCATATGGAAACTTGGCATAAACCATCTCCTGGCGGTTGAACCACTCGAAGAAGGTGTCAGAGAAAGAAATCTGGGACTGACCATCATGTCGAGCCATGAGGTCAACCCATCTCTGCATCCGTGGCTCAGCCGGTGGAGGTAAACCAAGTGAAATGTACTACGAATGCATCAGTGGGATCTTTTCCAAGGCAAAAACGGTCAAAATAGAACCATAGCCGAAATTCTTGGATCTTCTGTTTTTCACCTTGGTCAGTTGTTCTTTCATCACATGGAGTATTGCATCACACCAATTGAACACCTTTGGTTCGAGGCATTCCAAGGCATACTGCATATAAGACCTGTTAGCCACGTGAAGAGCCGCACTACCAGCCAATCTAGCAAAAGTAAACAGAATGGTCCTTAAGGACCGGTCAGTGACATCTCGGATGTTGATCTTGCCATCCCTACTCGGCTGAGATCCCTCTCTACAGTACCGACGAATGTAATCTCTCACGGATTCACCCCCACGGGAGGAACTTGATAATGAGAGAGGGGCACCATGCCTCGATAAACCGGTCAAAAAATAGCTGTCCACGATAGTCAAGGGGATGGATTTGTCTCTGATCTGGAACACCTGGTTGGTAGGATCCCATGCATCGAGGAAATATTGCAACAAGTTGATTTGTTGCCTCATGCTAGAGATGCGGAAAAAATTGAGCAGGCCACAGTTCCGTAGTGCAGTTAACGTACCCAGATCATGTAAAGCAACCATGTCTTCTTCTTCATGCTCGCGTTCTCACCATGTAAAAACCATTTTGCTCCGATGAATCTCTGAAAAACAAACAAGAGAAGAGTCAGGGTCCTGATTTGGAAAAAAATAGGCAAAAATTCCATGAGAAAAGAATGCAAAAGTTTCCCTCCTTGCGCCCATCGCACCCCAGCAGTGTATTGGGTGAGATGCATACTGACTGGCCAATGGCTAGGCCAATATGCATCGCACCTTTCAATATAGGAAGGGTGCGATGGAGCCAGGGCGAATTTTTCTAAACCCAGGGGCTCAGAAAAACAGGGAAACATGCTCAGAATTAAAAGAGGAAGGAATGCAATTGAAGAGCTTAGGTTTAGCTCTTACCTAGTCTAGACGGCGCTGAGAATCGTCCATAGAATCTCCCAGAATCAACCAGTGAAAATTAGGGGGGTAAAGCACCTCCAGAGCTCCAACAAACCAAGTTCAAATGAAATGGTAAAATCAGAGGTAAAAGTCACTTTTAAATTATTATTCACGTAATTCGAGTAAAGTATTAGTGTTTTAACTCATTTTTCAAGCATGTGTTTTCATTTCTAATCGGTTTGATGAAGCAATTGAGCAGGTAATATGACCATTGAAAGAACAAAGTGCTAACGGTAAATCAAATAATCAATGACCATTATCACGAGCAGTTTTTATGTGAAGTTCAAGCTTGTTAAAAATTAAGCCTAAGCAATGAGCAAAGGTTTCCCCCAGAGTTTAAGCTCATTAAAAAATGAGCCAATCTCCAGTAAATAACCATTGTGAATGCATTATCATCAGCTTTTGAGCCTTGGTCGTGTTCTCATCATCACCTCCACTCCGTTTTAGCTGATCATACGCCTCAATTTGATTGTTTACCCTTTTTAAGGAACATCTGCGACGAGTGATCGTGTTAGCCATCCTTGTGACACTGCCGTGATTGGAAAATTCCAAACCTTACCTGGAATCAGCTGCTACCCGAAATCATCACTCGTTCCTCAAAAGATGAGTCTCCTTTAAGCTCTTTTCATCTGACTCGTAAAATATGAAAAGATTTCCGAGTAATTGGCCTCTCCAGCTCGTTAAAGCTACCATAAGTGCTATCCCTCCTCTAAATTTTAATCTTTTTGGACTTGAGGGATTATTACACAAAAAGATCGAGCGCTTGTCTTGTTCGGCTCGTTAAAACTATCGAAAATTCATCCCTTTCGTATTATTTTATACTGTTTCAGACTTAAGGGATTATATGACGAAAAAGGATTATTGGAGTTTCCTTTCCGTCCCTTTTCAGACTCTCTAAAATTGAAAAAGGACCGAGTTATCATTGTTGTTAAACTCGTTAAAATCAATAGAGACAAACTTGTCCATGTGGACGAGAAAGAGTTTCACTGTCGCTAGGCTCGTTAAAACATAGCGACGGGTTCGCCCGAAGGGTGAATTATAGAACACAAATATGTTATCCTCCTTAAGCTTGATAAAAATAAAGAGGTACTAGTCAGCAATGACTGGGGAAAATTGGGAAGAAAACTTGGAGAAACTTTATTGGTAGCAAGTCGCTCTTGAACATGACACTTTCACTCCACGTCCAAGTCGGGTTGGGTTATTTCGTTCACCGGTCATATCACCATTGGTCCATCGTACTATCCATCTTTGGGGTTAACGCTACCAATCCGTTTCAGTGTCGCCGGTATGTTCAAGAGAAGTCGATCAGAGAATTCCCCTGTGTCTCATCCGCTGCAATACATTCACGCTCCATTCTTTCATGACTACCACCCTGAACCCTGTATCATCAGATCGTTTTCACCTCCACAAAATCATTTGCCCACACTTCTTCGTCATTCTTCCATTCATCCCTTGCTTTGTTTATCCAATCTAGTTGGATAATAGAAATAGAACAAAGAAATGCTTCCACATCCTCAACCTTTCTTGAGAGTGCATCTGCAACAACATTTTGCTTCCCTTTTTTGTAGATGTTTCCAAAATCATAACCCAACTTCTTTGTGACCAATTTTTGCTGCTCTTCTGAAGATAGTATTTGTTTTAAAAAGTATTTAAGAATACCGTGATCCTTTTTTACCTTGAAGTGTCTTCCCATTAGGTAAGGTTTCCATTTCTTAAGTGCATGTAGTATTGCCAACATTTAATTCTCATAAATAGCTTTGTGTAAATACTTTCCTTTGATTGGACGACTTTCGAAAGCAACGAGTCTTCAATATTGCATTAAAACAACACCAATTCCATTTCCTGAGGCATCACATTCCATAATAAAGGTTGTCATGAAGTCTGGTGTAGCTAAGACCGGTGCTTGGCACATTACCTCTTTAAGATATTCAAAGGTCTTTGTTGCTTCTAGAGTCCAAGAAAATGCACATTTCATCAGTAATGTTGTTAGAGGTGCTGCTATTCTCCCTTAATTCTTAACAAACTTGTGATAATACCTTGTCAACCTAAGAAATCCTCGTAAATGATTTATGGTTGTGGGGATTTTCCATTCCTTAATGGGTTTAATTTTGCTAGGGTCTACCTTAACACCTTCATGAGATACAATATGACCAAGATATTCCACCTCTTGTACTCCAAAGAAACATTTGGAGGTTTTTGCGTATAATTGCTTCTCCTCTAATAGTTTGAGCACCCTATCAACATGTTGAACATGATCCTTCCAAGACTTGTTGTAGATTATTATATCATCAAAAAATACTAACACAAATTTTCTAAGGAAGGGTTTGAAAATAGAATTGATCAAACCTTGAAATGTAGAAGGTGCATTAGTAAGGCCAAAAGGCATGACAAAAAATTCATAATGACCATCATGAGTTCTAAATGTTGTTTTCAGAATGTCTTCAGTCTTCATTCTAATTTGATGATATCCTGAATGAAGATCCAACTTGGTGAACTAAATTACTCCATGTAATTCATAAAATCGTTCATCAATGAGAGGAATGGGAAATTTATATTTAATAGTGAGCTTGTTGAGCTCCCTATAATCCAGGCACATGCGCCATGATCCATCCTTCTTTTTCACCAATACTACTGGAGCAGAGAAAGAACTTTGACTAGGTTGAATTATACCAACCTCTAGCATTTTTGCAAGCATACGTTTAATTTGAATCTTTTGGGCATAGGGATATCTATAAGGCCTGATGTTTGGAGGAATATTTGCTAGAATCAAATGAATAGCATGATCATGGTCACGAATAAGTGGGAGGCCTTTGGGAGTCTCAAATACCTTGGAATGATTGTCCAAGACTTTTTGGAGATTTGGAGAAATAGTTTATTTTGATGTGGGAACTTCTAGTGAACATAATTGTGCAATTATGCCCCATTGTTCTTTATTTAGAAGTTTTGTCATACTGTTAGAGCTTATTAGCTTTCACGATTTCCCTGTGATACCCCTTAATTCAACTTATTTTCCTTCCCAAAAAAGTTTCAAGAAAAGTTCTTGAAAATTAAAAGCTAGTGTATCGAAAGATTGTAGCCATTGGACTCCTAGTACAACATCAACACCACCCATTGGAATGGAAAGCATTGGACTATTCAATACATATTCTCCCATATATAGCTTGATATTATGGCACTTTCAAGAGAAATTTATGGTTCCCCCATTTGCAACCATCACTTGACACTCTGGTGCTGGATTTAGGAAGTAATTCAATTCCTTGGTTATCTTACAATGAATAAAATTATGGGTACTATCTGAATCAATCAACACTATTACCTTTTTTCTTCTTGATATGTCCTTCTATCTTGAGAGTTTGAGAAGTGGTAATTCTTGCCAATGCATTACAAGATATGGTCAGATTCATTTCTTCTTTCTCCAGGGTTGGTTCCTGGTGTATATCCTCTTCTTTTGACATTTCTTGTTCCTTTTCTTCCTCCTCTTCACAATCTATGTAAAATAATTTCTTCTCAGCACACTTATGACCTTTAGTGTATTTGAAATCACAGCTGTAACAAATCCATTTTTCTCTTTTTTCTTCTAATTGTTGTGGTGTCAACCTTGTAGGTTATGGAAGGCTATGGGCAACAACACTTCCATATTTATAGTTGTGAGTGGTAGGCTTCCTTGTTGCCATAATTTTTCTTTAAATTTTTCTTGCCAACCTGAATGCCTTCTCCAATGAATCAGGTTCTCATAGGAAAACCTCATGTTGGATGTTATCTTTTAAAGTCCATATGAGCACATCAATCTTATTCTCTTCTGGAATATCTTGTACCCTTATATTCAATTTTTGGAAGTCCTCAATGTGCTCCACCATTCAACCCTTTTGTTTGAGATTTATCCATTGGCTAAAGAAGGTGTCACTTTTTGTATCTTCATAATGTGCTATCATTTCCTCCATAAAAATTAACCAAGTGATGTTTACGACAACAAATCCATCGATACCATACAAACTGATTGGGTTCCAAATATAAAGTCGCAATGCGTACCTTTTATGCGTTTTGCACATTGTGGAGATTGAAATATTGCTCCATATATAGTATCCATGTTACATGATCATTGCCATCAAAATTCATCATATCGATATTTGTAACATGGTGAGTCTTCAATCCAATGTTAGAGTCTATGAAATCATGATTAACATTTCTTTTGTTGTCATCATGGGTTTCCTTTACTACCCTTTCTCCATTAGTAAGCATTTCTTGTAGCAACTTTGTCAAATCTATCTTTAAATATTCCATGTTGCCTTTAAGTTTTGCTTCTATACCATCCATCTTAGCTTCCATTCCATCCATATTAGCTTCCATTCCATTCTTTAAACCAACCATCTTAGCTTCAATTACTTTTTGTGAGAGCGAAATTTGTTGCACTTGGTCTCATAATTTTGATATATCATGTTGCATTTTTTCCTCTTCTTCATGTATCATAATAGAGCTTTCAGGTTGCTTACTAGGTGTTTCCATTTTCTTTCTTCTGATCATCAATTAATGATAATTATTCTTCACTATGTCCTTTGAATCACTGCAAACTACTTTCTCAAACAAAACTTATACAAATTAAAAAAAATAACTACACACATTTGTTTTGCTTTTTGTTTTTGTTTTTGCTTTGTTTTGTTTTTGTTTTTTGTTTTGTTTTTGTTTTTTGTTTTTGTTTTGTTTTTTGTTTTTTGTAGGAGCTGGATATTGTATCTGATGTATATATGTAATTTTGGATCTCCAAGATCTGAAATTACATCCTCTGGTAGCCCTATGTGCCATGTTTCTAACCCCATAAGTCTGATCGAGATTGGATTCTCCAAGAAAGAGTTATGTGAAATCTCCCACAATGACCTAATTATAGATTAGTTCAGAAGAGCGAACTTGTACGAAGTTCCATGTGTCACTGCTTGGACCTTCGGACTTGAAAACGATATACAAAAAACTACAGTACGTCCACTTTTTCTCACTTTTTATGAAATTTCAATCTGATGCTTTGAAAGAAAGTTATGACGATCGTCCCAAGGTAACCTATTAGAGATGTACTTCGGGAGCTTGCAAAAACCCTAACTTCCTTGGACAATATCTATGAAAATGTAGTGGGAAAAGATCTGAAATTTAGACATGAGGTTCATAAATAATTTCGATCAAATGGGTTTTAATTTCATCTTTTGAAACTTCTTAGAAAAAAAGTTATAGTGAAAATTCCACGATGACCTGTTTGAAGCAGCGAAACCCTAGAATCCAAAGCTCTAATACCAAATGTTATGTAACCAACACACAAAATAGAAGAAAAGACAGATCAACGACTTCAAAATTAGCCTCTTCAAGGGGGAAATCTCCTTTATGTACACAAATGAACAATTATTGGATGATACAAATGACAAAACCTCCATTTTATATATAGGAGTCTAAGGGGTCACAATATAATCAAAGCTGACATAGCAATAATAATATAAGGGCACAACAATAAAAATAGTGGGCTTCTATGGGGCAAAATAATAACAATATGGGGACAAAATGGGCACAACAATAACAATAAGGGGCTACAATGAAAATAATAATGGGGGAATACACTAGTATTATAGGGACCTAACATCTTAGGCATGTTCTCCTTGAGTGTAGATGATTTGGTCGTAATTCAATATTTGGTATCATTGTTGGAAAATTGTTGGGACATATTATTTCATAAGCTGATATTAGTATTGATCCAAATCGATTCATTACAAATAACAATATTCTACCCCCAAACTCTAAAAAAGAAATTCTCTCTTTTGGGTAAGTAATTTTCGTTCAAAATTTCATAAATGATTTTGCTAAAATCGTAAACCCAATCCATAATCTAACAAATCAAGATCACGGATTTAAATGGTGTTAAATTGGAAACTAGGGCCAAACTCCATGTGGGTCAACTTATTTATGGCAGCTAATATTTTTATTGGATCCCTCTTGTCGAGAGGTGTAGGATTGATCCAAAGATCATCCGATTCCGATAAGTATTTATGGAGATATGAATTTATTTCAATTATGTAATTATTATCAAGCCGACCAGCTCTTACGTAGGCTTAGGAAGCCCAAACGTCATGTCTATTCATCATCCTCGTTTTAGTATAAGTTGGTGAGGACTTAAAGTCATTTCATACATGTATTCGTGAGGTGATCTCCTCTCCACATCTTGGGTTTTTGGAGAAGGAGAGAACCAAAAGAATACGGTGGCTTAAAAGGAGCCCCAGCTGCAAGATGATGCCCTTATCCTACGTTGGTCATGAAGACATATCTACGATGGTCATGGAGACAAGTCATATGCTGATATATATAGGTTATGGAGACAATCATTACACAAGACAGTCAACGTATCTGCTCCATTGTCATATGGAAGAGCCACAATACAATCTTAACGTTGTTCCGCAAGCACTTATACACTGCCATCTATATGCACAACAATGAAGAATATATGTATATATGTTGTCATGACTATATCTAACGCAATCCAATTGCAGTCACATAAATGCCCTAAATGCTGTGAAGGAGGGAGACCTTGCGCAATTAATAAATAGGCATCTACATAGTGTATACACTGTTATGAATAAAGTATACGCACCGTTACAGAAACCCTACATGCCTTTTGATGTTGGTTATACACGTTGTTCATGTTATATATATACACGATGTTCATATATACATACACTGTTCATGTTATATATATTTACACGTTGTCCAACGCTAGTTATACACGCTGTTCATACATACGTTGTTCATAGATACTCATACACAGTCATAACTGCAGTCAAGGTATGGAACCGTTGTAAATTCCTGTAGCCGCAGTCATGTATTGAACCAAGCCACAGATCATATATGAAGCTCCGCATACCTGTGTATGATAATTCAATAATTCTACATGATATGATAAACCCTAGGCATACTTGTAGCAATCTTGATGTATGATCACAACTGCTCAGTTTCGGTTGGATGAAGAAGATCTTGGCATATAGATCTCGGTGACATACAGTTGTGACGTGAAGTATTAAATATGCAATCACAATGACGAGGATCATAAGAAATGATGATTACAGTCTCAACATAATGAGAATGATAAGAATGATCAGTCTCAGATCATGATGGGCATGGGCAGCAAAATGATGATAAGATCAGATGAGAGCAGCTCAGTCATAGGGCAACATGATCTCAATAAAGGTGCAACAATGGTGCAACTGTGATGAATGATGCAACGGGAAACATCATGATAAATGAGATCATGAGCATGGGCAGCATGATGCAGATCATGGACAACATGATGTATGGGCTGTATGATGTAGATCATGGGCACCATGATGCAGATCATGGACATCATGATGTATGGGCAGTATGATGTAGATCATGGGCAGCATGATGTAGATCATGGACAACATGATGTATGGGCAGTATGATGTAGATCATGGGCAGCGTGATGCAGATCATGGACAACATGATGTATGGACAGTGTGATGTATGAGATCATGAGTAACATGATGGTGCTACATAGTAAGGTGCAGCACATGGATCAGATGTAGCATGATGATAGGTGAAGGAGTCACCTTGAGAATGAGTTGAAGCAAAACGTCTTCAATTGGTCTCATCGTTATACGAAATGATCTATGCTAGATCTAGATAAGTCAAAGTGTTGACTTCTGTTGTAAATGTACTCTCTCTCTTTCTTTCTCTGCTAAACTTTGAAGATAAAAGAAGATTTGATCAAAGGGTTTCCCCACACATTGTGGGGTTTGTCCCTGGCTCGTGCCATATCTTGTGTCCTCTTTTTTTGGCTTGTATTCTGCGTTTTATATTTATGTTCTATCTGCAGTTTATCTTAATGCTGATGTGATTGCTAACTATGAAATTTAAAATAAATTTATCTAGCATAGAACATACCTAAAATTAACATGGCATCAGAGCTGAGGTGAATATAACGCCCAAGCAAGAGTGAAAGAGAAATCACTAAAGACAATTGGGACAAGATAGAAGGATCAATGGGTTCCTCATAATTCACCCAGGGTGAAGTTGAAGTAGAGAATGTTATCAGAATGGCGCAACGGAAGTTTTTGATGGCACATGTAAAGATCACTTCATTGGGAATTTGGATCTAAGGGTGGAAGGAAAGGCGGATGCCTTGGTTGCAATAAGTTCGGTCGTTATGCGAAGGAGTGTCTGAATGACAAAGACACATCCCTTGATGAAGATAACAGTCATTCCCGGGACATCTTCAATGATCAAAGGAATGACTGGTAAAGCAGGTCATCAAGGAAATGGTCAACTCTTCCACGAAAGCAAGGAACCCCAGAATCTATTTTATGTACCTGATCGCAAGAAGAACCTAGTGTCCATCTCAGAAATGGAAGTCAAAGTTTACAGGGTGGCTTATCGATGGAAAGGTATATGTTTGAAAATAGATCTTTCAAAGATGTTTTTGATTTCAGGGTTTTATCAAGTTGCAGGAAGTCCACTGGGGACCATGTCCATTGACTCAGCACAGGAGGTCTGTGAGTCAGATGGTGACTAGGATGCCTGAATTCAAAAAGGAGCATGAAGGTACATGTCTGAAATGTACCGAAGGAAAATATTATAAGGAGACCATTCTCCTCATGCAACAGGTCCACAGGCTTGGAACAACCCGAGGAGTTTGAGACTCATGATCGAGAATCTCATGTATACAGGTGGAAGAAAGCCCTCTATGGCTTGAAGCAAAACACCTCAGGCGTAGTATGAGAGGATTGATAGCTGTCTAATGCAGTTGAGATTCACTAGGAGTGAAACTGATCCAAACCATTACTCAAAGGTTGTGGATGATAAACTTCTCGTACCAACACCTATGTCTGACAGGTGTGGACACTCTCATTTATAGGAGACAGAGGGAGTTGGATTCTGAATGTGGAAAGGTAAGATGCAAGCCTGTGACTACCTCGAGGATCTTAACTTTTAAGAAGTTATATGGTAGTGATGTCAGACCTGATTTGGTAAATGCCTCTGAGTTTCATAAACTAATTCACGTTGATGTTCTTGGAGAACCTCTGTCTGAACATATGTGTTGCAATTAACATGGTGAGCTATTTGGTTGAGCCTCACTGGATTGGTGCCAAGAATCTTCTGAGATATCTTCAAGGCACAATCTCTCATGGATTGAGATACACGGCTGGAAATATGAAACCACATGATTATTCAAATGATAAGTGGGCAGGCAGTGTGGAGGATCACTAGAGCACTTGTCAGTGCTGTTTTTCTTTGGAATCTACCTCGATATCTTGGATGAGCAGGAAGCAGAAGTTGGTGACTCTGAGCATTGCCAAGGCAAAATACATTGCTGCTAGTATGGCATTCTATGAGGCAGTCTGGTTGCTGAAGCTCTTCAGTGAGCTGTTTGTACACATGATGAATACCACTGTGATTCTCTGTGACAACCATAGGTGGGATTCGATTATTGAGGAGTCCCATATTCGACGATTGCTCCAGCAGGTAGACATCAGATACTGCCTTATCTAGGATATGGTAAGTCGATGAGTAAGGAGGGTCCATCTCATTAAGACTAATGTACAGGTCACTGACATTTTGACAAAGCCCCGAGGAAAGATCAAATCTGTGATTTTCCCGTACGACTTGGAGTCGTCGAGAGACCCTTGTAAAAGGGTCCTGCATGTTGCATTCATTGAGCTCTAGGAGCTCTAGGGGCTTGCAATTCTTACTGGAACAACATACGACCATAGGGTGACTCACCCTCGCCTGGTGGTGCGCACTGGAACAAGATGATTTTCTCTCTTGTGGAACAGGATGATTCGCTCTCCTCTGTAGCAGGATTGATGTGTTCTCTTGTGAGGCCTAGATTGATGTGTTCGCCATGGCGATTGTAGCAGGATTGATGTGTTCTCCTGTGAGGCCTGGCTTGATGTGTTCTCCATGGTGATTGTAGCAGGATTGATGTGTTCTCCTGTGAGCCCTGGATTGATGTGTTCTCCATGGCGGCCTGGATTGATGTGTTCTCCATGGCGATTGTAGCAGGATTGATGTGTTCTCCTGTGAGGACAGGATTGATTAAGTTCTCCTGTCGAGGCATCCTACCCATGCAGTCTGGGACTCATGGGAAGTACCTCTCATCTGATCAATGAGTAGGGAAATTAATTTAGGGACCATAGTAGTACCGATGGACGCATCATTGTATCTACCATACTCCCTACGCTAGGATGACCTCAATTGATCCGGGATCAATGATATTAGTCTGGGACCAGTGGTAGGAGTTGTACATACTATGACGCTAACTTCAGGTCGGTTGAGACTAGTTTGGGACCAGTGGTACATACTCCGAGATTGACTTTGTGTCAGTACAGGACTGGTCTGGGACCAATGGTACACTCTCTAAGCCTGTGATATTGGTCTGGGACCAGTGATAGGAGTTGTACATACTATGACGCTGACTTCGGGTCGGCTGAGACTGGTCTGGGACCAGTGGTACATACTCCGAGACTGACTTCGTGTTAGTACAGGACTGGTCTGGGACCAGTGAGAGTGGTACATACTATGATGCTGACTTTGGGTTGGTTGAGACTGGTCTAGGACCAATGGTACGCACTCTGAGACTGACTTCAGGTTAGTGGAGAATGGTATGAGACATTCTCGATCAATTCTTCTTCTTCATAGTTCAGTAGAGCTGAGCTGAGGAGAGCCAGCAGAACCAACATCGCTGAGCAGAGCAGAGTAGAGCCAGAAGAGGTGAGCAGAGCTGGGCAGAGTAGTGTAAGGTACTGATGGTAGAGATAATACAGTCGGACATATGGATAAGTGGATGGAGTTCTCCCTAGTTGAGAGGGAGTGTTAAATTGGCAACTAGGGCCAAACTCCATGTGGGTCAGCTTGTTTATGGCAATTGATATTTTTATTGGATCCCTCTCGTCGAGAGGTGTAGGATTGATCCAAAGATCATCCGATTCCAATAAGTATTTATGGAGATATGAATTTATTTCAATTATGTAATTATTATCAAGTCGACCAACTCTTACGTAGGCTCAGGAAGCCCAAATGCCATGTCTATTCATCATCCTTGTTTTAGTATAAATTGGTGAGGACTTAAAGTCATTTCATACATGTATTCTTGAGGTGATCTCCTCTCAACATCTTGGGTTTTTGGAGAAGGAGAGAACCAAAAGAATACATTGGCTTAAAAGGAGCCCCAGCTGCAAGATGATGCCCTTATCCTACGCTGGTCATGAAGACATATCTACGCTGGTCATGGAGACAAGTCATACGCTGATATATATAGGTTATGGAGACAGTCATTACACAAGACAGTCAACATATCTGCTCCGTTGTCATATGGAAGAGCCACAATACAATCTTAACGCTATTCCGCAGGCACTTATACATTGTCATCTATATGCACAACAATGAAGAATATATGTATATACATTGTCATGACTATATATAACGTAGTCTATATGCAGTCCAATTGCAGTCACATAAATGCCCTAAATGCTGTGAAGGAGGGAGACCTTGCGCAGTTAATAAATGAAGGCATCTACGCAGTGTATACGCTGTCATGAAGAAAATATATGCACCGTTACAGAAACCCTACACGCTGTTCAATGCTGGTTATACACGTTGTTCATGTTATATATATACACGATGTTCATATATACATACACTGTTCATGTTATATATATTTACACGTTGTCCAACGCTAGTTATACACACTGTTCATACATACATTGTTCATAGATACTCATACGCAGTCATAACTGCAGTCAAGGTATGGAGCCATTGTAAATTCCTGTAGCCGCAGTCATGTATTGAACCAAGCCGCAAATCATATATGAAGCTCCACATACCTGTGTATGATAATTCAGTAATTCTACATGATATGATAAACCCTAGGCATACTTGTAGCAATCTTGATGTATGATCACAACTACTTGGTTTCAGTTGGATGAAGAAGATCTTGGCATATAGATCTCGATGACATACAATTGTGACATGTATTAAATATGCACTCACAATGGCAAGGATCATAAGAAATGATGATTACAGTCTCAACATAATGAGAATGATAAGAATGATCAGTCTCAGATCATGATGGGCATGGGCAACAAAATGATGATAAGATCAGATGAGAGCAGCTCAGTCATAGGGCAACATGATCTCAATAAAGGTGTAACAATGGTGCAACTGCGATGAATGATGCAACAAGCAGCATCATGATAAATGAGATCATGAGCATGGGCAACATGATGCAGATCATGGACACCATGATGTATGGGCTGTATGATGTAGTTGATGGGAAACATGATGCAGATCATGGATATCATGATGTATGGGCAGTATGATGTAGATCATGGGCAACATGATGCAGATCATGGATAGCATGATGTATGGGCAGTATGATGTAGATCATGGGCAACATGATGCAGATCATGGACAACATGAAGTATGGACAATTTGCTGTATGAGATCATGAGCAACATGATGGTGCTACACGGTAAGGTGCAACAAATGGACGAGATGCAATACGATGATAGGTGAAGGAGTCACGTTGAGAATCAGTTGGAGCAGAATGTCTTCAACTGATCTCATCGTTATACGAAATGATCTATGCTAGATCTAGATAAGTCAAAGTGTTGACTTCTGTTGTAAATGTACTCTCTCTCTCTCTTTCTTTGTTGAACTTTGAAGATAAAAGAAGATTTTATCAAAGGGTTTCCCCACACATTGTGGGGTTTGTCCTTGGCTCGCGCCATATCTTGTGTCCTCTTGTCTTGGCTTGTCTTTTGCGTTTTATATTTATGTTCTATCTTCTGTTTATCTTAATACTGATGTGATTGCTAACTGTGAAAATTTAAATAAATTGCTCTAGCATAGAACATACCTAAAATTAACAAATGGGATGATTCTACACAATGATCTTTTATCACTATTAAACAAGCAAATGCTTTTGCACCTTTCATAGCTTAACCATATTTTGCTAAGGAATTTATTATAGTAATATAACCAAGGAAGCCATTTCCGACATCCTTATTCAAAAACATGTTCAGGGAAATTAACATCCAATCTCTTTCATGAGCAAAAGCTTATCGTATGAAGAGTTTAAACACTCTTTGTTTGAAAAACATGCTATTTCCCTTGTTAAAGTGAGTGAAAATTCCAGACACTATATTCTTGGAAAGCACATGTAGGCAAGAGTCCTTTTCCATGTCATCAAGTTTTTTCTATCTCAGATTTTAGTTTCATGTAAACTTTCACATTGGCTCACCAATATCCAAGAGCATGATTTAACAATCACTACCTCAAAAGCCATAAAGGGACATGACTTGACATTACACTTGACTCAATATCCTGTGCGAAGTTACCCAAGCGATGATGATGAATCAATGTTTGCCTTATTCTTAATTAATGAACAACTAATTGACATCATAGACCATCCATGGTACAAAGCTCTGATGTTTTATCTTCAAAATCAAAAGTGCCCAAAATACTTAGACAAATTTCAACGCAGGTGATTGCTTTTAAAGTCTTCCGAATATTTGATCTTAAAGATCATGCTTTATTGTAGGTCCTATGACAGTTTGTTGTTGATGACCAATCTGCAGCTAAACTTTTGACAGTCTGTCATGGTTCTGCATTTGGACGTTTTCATATTGGTGGCCATTTTGCAGCAAAGTCCACTACACACAAAATCCTCAGCTCTAGTTTCTATTAGCCGACAATTTTTGCAGACTATTATAAGTATGTGCAGAGTTGCAAAGAATGCCAAAAAACATCTGGAAGAGAAAAGTTTCATGCTATGCCTTTCTACACAGTTGTCCCTGAATTTCCATTCGCTAAATGGGGCCTTGATTTTATCGGACCAATTAATCCTTCTTCGTTAGCTGGTCACATCTTCATACTTACTGCCACTGATTATTTTACGAAGTGGGCATAGGATCTCCCTTTAAAGAATGCCTATGGTGACCAGGTCATTGAATTTTTAGAAGACAATATCTTCTCACGCTTCGTCTTGCCCTTCGAAATAATTTCAAATAATGGCCTCGCTTTTATATTTGCGCATTTCACTCAATTTTGCAATTAGTATAATATCAAACATTCAACATCCTCCACTAATTACCCTTAGGGTAATGGGTTCGCTGAGTCCACTAATAAAAAATTGATCTATATCTTAAAAAATGTCATTAATGACAAGCCCCATACTTGGCATACCTTGTTAAATTTGCACTATGGGTAGTTCGTACAACAATAAAATATAATTGCTCAAGGTGGATGTTGGTGGCCACCCACCTATCCCATTTGGACCCCCACAACTGTTTCTTTCAGTTTTTCAGTTTCCTTAATTATTGCACAGTTTACTATTTTTAGCAGTTTTTCGGGTCCTAAACTTCCGAAGCCGTTTTGAGGCCCTAAACGACGTTTTTTGGGAAATCTACTGGCAACGATTACTCTATTGAAAAATCATCTTTTTCGTCGTAGTCCTCAGAGAGATCTTTCCAACGGACTATCATGCACGTCAAACAGAGATAATATGACCAATTTGCGACCCCGGGAAGTTGGTTGTCCAACTCACCCCAAAACGGGCCCACAATTTGGCGTTTCATCTTCTAGGGTTAGGTTTTGGGATGTGAAGGGTTTTCCATTGTTTCTAAATAATAAATAGGCCTTATAGCCTCATTGTAACCCAATTCAGAACAGTTCAGAGGCATGTAGCCGCCACATCTCTTCTCAGAGATAAGCTACCATCGCCCTAGCTGGTTTATTTCTATTTCTGGTTGTAAGCATATTTCAATATTTTCCATTAATGAAATGAAGTATTATTTCCGCTGCATCTTTGTGTATATGGTTATCTCTGTATTTTGTTGCGTTCCTGTTTAAATCCGGATTAATAATATTGGCACATCACCCTTACAACTTATCTATGGGAAAGATGTCATACTTCCCGTTGAATTGGAACTCTTATCTCTTCATCTTCATCTTACCATGCAGGATGAGGAACTTACCTCAAATAATGTTCCAGAACAAGTTTTAGCATGGATGGCTCTTGAGGAACAAAAAAATGATTCTTTAGAAAATCTCAAACGTAGAAAAAAAACAACGAAGAAATACTTTGATAGAAAGTAAAAAAAATGTCAACTTTGTTGTAGATCAGAAAGTCCTCCTGTGGGATTTAGCTCACATTGAAAAAGGTAAACATCACAATTTCCAAAAGTTGTGGACCAGGGCTTTCAAAATTGTAGTTGTTGTTGGACCAAATACTTATTTACTCAAATATCAAAATGACCATGTTCTATCATATACCACAAATGACTCTCATTTGAAGCCATTTGTTGAAGCAGACACTAGATAAATCATCGTGTCTTGTGGATTTTGTACATATGTTTCTCCTTTTTTTCCATTTACTTTCATGTAGTTTATGCTTCCTTTCTTTTTCTACTTCATCCATCTTATCTATGCATTTATATTTTCTTTGTTACACTCCAATGTTTTGCTTTTCTTCTTTGGCTCCAATTTGTGTTATTCCTACTTTTTACAACTATTTTCTTCAATAAAGTAGCAAGGAACCTTTAGCAACAAATCCTTTTGCAAACATATTACTTTAAGGTTGTTTTTCTTCTAAAATTTATAAGCTGATATTATTAACCTGTTGCAACATAGTCTCTCACAAGAAACAAGAAGTTTGTTACCCTGATCTTGACATGGGTTGCCTTAAATCTATTCAAACCTTTTTATTTTCTATAAAATTCACCTCAAGCTATGCCTTCTATGTCCCACTTTTCACTTCCCATGCTTCCTACCCCTTGACAACTTGCATCCTAATCTTCTACAATAGAAGTTATTTTTGTCCAACATAGATGTTGTGTTTTGACTTGCTTCCAGCAAGTGTCCACGTGGAGTCACAAATATTGACACTTGTTAATATTCAACAAATTCTGCAAGCCATTGCGATCATCCTTAACGAATTCTCCCCTAATGATACTAAAAAAAACCTAAAGCTAATAACAAATTTAACCTAGTAGGCAAGACTCTTCCCTAAGAAAACCCTCTGCTAAAAGTAACTATGCACCTTGGTTAACCTACTTGAAAGTATGTTGGGATTATACCGATGTGTTTGTTCAACAACTCAAAAGTTGAAGGTCTCCTTTTTTATCATATAATGTTGTGGGCCTTATATATATCATACATATATTTTAAATATGGATGCATCTTGCAAACAAAACATTAATCATTATATGAATGCACAACCTAGTAAAATGTCTCTGGGCACAAACCAAATCTGTTGGTTATACAATATGATGCATGGTGTATATATAAATGAAAGAGGCATATGCTAATGCTCAACAAAGTCATAAAAGCACAAGTTGTAGTTTCAAATGTTGTGTGAAATGGTTCGTATAGATTTATGGTCTGAAGCATTATATGTGCATTGCATTATACATATGATAAACATATACCATTTGTATTCAAAAGCATAACGTAACACTGCAGGGTATAAATTTTAATTTGGATACTTTTGAAACAGTAGTGTTGATCTGTCTGGACAAATGAATTGGTAATGGGTGATAGTTATTGGAAATGACCACCGGTGATTTGATTCATGTGCGACCTAACCAAGGTGTTGATATTAAGTAATGAGATATAGGTCATAAGATTTGGTAATTCGTTTAAGATCATAGTGTTTATGGCTGATGACTACATGTAAATTATATTTATGGTGATCAATGCCATAAGTGATGACTTGGAAATTTACGTAGGTAGTGCATTGTGGTATCATTGGTCCAGTCAAGCTCTTAAGGTGTCTCGCTCTAGTGGTTTATCCACCATGTTAGATGCATTTCCCATAGCTCGAATTTCATATTTAATGGCCTCCCTCCTCCTAAAGATGCCATGTCCTAACCGTTTTGGCATACTTCTAAGTCACCTCCCTTTGGCATTAGACCCTACTGTGGTGGCTTGTTTGTATTGGCTCCTTATCATTGACAATGTGGCATGGCACAATATGATTTACGTTGAGTTTCGACTTATCATACCACCATTTCACTCCGATATTTATTGCTACATTAACACAGACTACGACAACCTCCTCGACCTTTGCACTCCATTTTCACTCCCCCAACGCCTGCGAACTTTCATGGGTTAATCATACTTGCGAATTCATTCACCTTGCAAAAAAATTCGACAAACCTTCATTTTTAACCAGAGAGACGAAGAAAAAATTTGAACTCTATGGTGCAACAACTGAATTTTTTTCCTCGAGATTGTCAGGCTACAATGTATATTTTTAAATGGTCTTTTTGCATTACTAAATTGGAAAGTACTTTGAGTTAATTCTCCCCCACATTATTCTTGTTCCCAATTCTCGTTTTGAATTTCTTGGTGTGATGTTTTAAAATCTAAAACACATTTATGTGGTCAATATTGCCACTATTATTGAGTGAATGAAAAGAAAAAGGGTTCCTCTTGACTCATTAAAAGAACTTAGCCCACCCTGTGTGTTTAAGAATATAGTTATGCGGGTTGATTCCTTTACTTTAGCTTAAAAAACCTTTTGCATGCAAAGGTGCAGGGCCCTTTGAGGAGACGCTGAGGCACACAACACCTAGCATTTTCATCTTTTTAACTCTTAGAATAGAACTCGACCGATGTGTTTAGGACACCTTCATGTGGGTAGTGGTTGGATTTTCCTCTGGTTTTAATGCATTTTTTTTCGAACTCCATCAGTCTTAGAAAACTTGAATCCTCTATGCATCATACTCGATTATGACATTGTATTCACTTTTCATTAATACACATCCCTTTCATTGTCAAATACGTTTAGAGGTTAATTAATTAGTTTCTTGTCATTGAGTTTCAATTAATATTCAAAGGGGTTTTAATTATGTAAATTATAATTATCAAAACCCTAATTTTCTAGTTAGCTAGCCTAATATTTTCCATTTGTGGGAGCCTTTAAGACGATGTGGTCTTGGGAAAAAAATTACAAGCATTGCCATGTGTAAAGTGTTCGATTTTTTTGCTATGTGCTACATTTTTTTTTATATATGACCCTTTGTCCTATGATTGTAGTAGATTCACGTTACAGACGATGGCGGTTCCTAAATATGCGACTATAGCATATTTAATGCCCCCTGACATGGGGGCTTTATAACCCCATATAACACGCCGCGCGCGTTTTTTTTCTCTCTCATCACAGCACGACGTGTTATATGGGGTTATAAAGCCCCCATGTCAGGGGCATTAAATATGCTATAGTCGCATATTAGGAACTGCCACAGACGACTATGTTTCACCTCTGCCAAATGCGTACATAGGTACATACATGCGTGCATTATTTCGATTATTTGCAAATGAAATGGGTATGTATGGAATTTAATTATACATGCTCAATTTTTAAATTAAAAAATGTTTATCATGCAGACTGTGCTTCCTTTTGGAAATATGTCATACATCACCTAATTGTTGTCATTTAATTTGTCCATTTGACAGTGGATACACTTTCACATTAAAAATAAAATATTATTTATGAAAACCCTACACATCTACAAAGAAAAACGACCCAATCTCTACTTCTGTAAAGCTCCAAAGAAGATATTTATGACATAGTCACTTAGCCTCCAAATTTTATTTTTATGTATATCTCTCTAGTACTTATTTGAAAAATAAAGTGTTTTTTTATGAATTCTTTTTTGTTTTCATATAGATTGTTTTTGGCTACCCACCAATGCAATTCCCTTCCCCTCATAATTTCATTCCCCATTGACAATTTTTCAAAATCAGATAATTTATTGATTTGCTAATGATGATTTCCATATTATTTGCTACATGTAAGTAACTTTTGTGAATGCATTTTCAACATGAGATTCTTTAACAAAAACAGACGCAGAGGGAGAGGGAACATAGATAGAAATATGGGAATAATGAGGGACAGGAGGCCTAGAATGTTGGTTCATTTTGATGGAGACTTAAAAGAACTGATGTAGTTGCTTTAGACTGATATATTTAACCTTATAGGCTAGCCTATCCCTCAACCTATGCTCCTACCTCAACAACCCCCTGTTCATCATGGACC
This sequence comes from Pinus taeda, assembly GCA_000404065.3. Lineage (NCBI taxonomy): Eukaryota > Viridiplantae > Streptophyta > Pinopsida > Pinales > Pinaceae > Pinus > Pinus taeda. Next base: position 583,544 of record APFE031602767.1, read on the forward strand.
AAGTATTGGCATCCCTGTTCTACCACACAAGTTTTCCCCTCTCGTTATTCCTAACATTGATGGCTGGAAAATGAAATTTTAAAACAAACTCTACGCTATCTTCAAGGTTGTCCTACTTCTTCATTGCCTCCTCCTCTTGAACCAAATGTCTCTCATCACTTACAGTGAACCACTTCACATATTGCACATTCTTCGTGGATATCACCTCTACCTTCTAATCTTGCAAGTCAACATCCTCCATCTGCTGTCCAAGTTTCCAAGAAACCTATTGTACTTTCCAATCTAGGTGGCCAATCCTCTAAGCATGCATCCATTCCTCAACCTGCCACAAGTGATAAAAGGAAAAAAACCCAAGTTACTCTCTTTGAATCTTCACATGGTTCTTCTCATTCCATCACATCCCACCCTCGCCAAGAAGAGCAACATGCATAAGGTGATCCATCCCATAGGCTGAAATAATGGATTATGGATGCTTTTAGTACAATTTTTGGTGCACTTATGGATGCTATTGAGTTTCTGGTACTGTCTGGTCAATATGCACTGATAAATGATGCTAATTTTCTATTTTGTTTGGGCACTTCACAACATATATATTTGTGGATATTTATGGTGTTTCACTTTATTTATAGTATGAGTTTTTTTCATGCATATGTCCCTCTGTTTATCATGCACATATATTGGGGGCACATCATATATGTATGGATTATAAAGATTATGGAGAAGCAAGGTGGTTTTGGGAGATATAAGGGTTTATTTTTTATGATGATGATATGCTTTTCTCCTTGGTATCACACACAAAGGGAAATTTGATAATTTGGCACCTTATGTTTGAAAGGTTACACATGTGATTATAACATATTACTTTTGTGTTATGGCATATTATATTATCATAATCATGTTTGGATATTGTATATTTGTTATGAGGCAAAGCATATCATTACAAAGTTTTTCATTTTTGAAAAGAAGTAGTTATGAAATCTAATTAATGGAAAGTAGGGTCCTGCCTACTAGGGTCAAATATAAAGTTTCATAAATTAATTTATTTCATTGCAACTTCAGAACATACCTTCCCCCCTGTTTTGTAATCAACTAAGATTAGAAATTGATACATAATGAAATCTTTTAAACAAAAAAACTTCCAAAACTGCTTTCCAGTCCTTTAAAAGGGGATTGGATCTATGAAGGAAGAGTATAGAGAATTGTGAAGAGTGGTATGCCATACAATTTGTAGGTTGTCATTATGTCCTATGATTTTGTTTTTTTCAAAAGTTGGAAGCTAATCTTGATGGTGACAATAGTCTCATTTCACCAAGGGGAGACAAAATAGAGTGACTCCATTAATTTTTCAAGGAATTTCTCGGGTATTTTGTGTTTTCCTAATTTATTTTATTGTTGTTTGAAGGTATGGTTTTCCTTTAATCAATGATAACAACTATCCTCTTGCAAACATCAATCTTCCCATAAATGCATTTGCTTGAAGGATTTCAATTAGTGACCATCCTTGCTTGTTTTATAGGTTATTGTATATGATCTGATTTTACATTGTAGTGGTTTTGTGTTAAGACTGGTCAAAGACTTTCGTAGGAGTATTATTTTCAAGATTTTACCTGTACTTTTACATTATAAATAAAATCAACCTTTCGCTTACAACTTTATTACTGTGCATATCTTACTCTCTTATTATACATTTTGTATTAACAATCTCTCGTTATTTCCCTAAATTGTTGCAACTTATGCTCTATAGTATTCACGGTCATTGACCTCAAAATTTCGACTAACTTGTTGCTTGTATCAAATTTGATTTTTATTTATGTTTTCATTATTTTCTATACATCAGTAGTTCTTATTGTTAAGCCTCTAATTTCTTCATGTATATTTTTCCTTTCCTTTTAATGTAAATTATTTACTCTTATGACTTAAACCTTCTTCATATCCAACATACAAGCAATAAAACTTAGAGAATTCTCTCTCGTTATCTTGTTGTTGACGAGATTCGAGGAGTTGAGTTGTTAAAGTCTAATTAACTTATACACAACATCAACATGAAGGCATTATGCCTTAAATAGTAACACATTTATAAAGGTTGGTTTGATAAAAAATTGGTGACATGTGGCAGAGTTATGGGGTGTCACATGATAACAACGTGGAGTTTGAAACCACATCACCACAAGACTAATTCCCCAACACAAATTCATGGTGTGTTGTCTAAACATGCTAGGTGCCGCAATCAAGTGGATAATCTTTAGCATTACAATCATGACTATATTACATATATCAAGTGGATAATATATGTGGAATTAAAACATGTGCGCAAGTGCAGACATATAACGATAAGTTCCACTGTTGTTCACAAGGTGAACCCAAAAACAAATATTGAATCTATAATCGTATTGTAAAAACTGACCCAGATACATAGGCTTGGAAGACATACATAAATAACACAATCATTAAACAAAGGTTACTAATTTCAAATATTACTTTCAAGTTATTGTCATTCATGTTTCATATTTATAATAAAAGTTTTGTGCACAGTTAAAGTCTATATGAAACAAAGACACGTCGAACAGAAATGCAACAAAGACATGCGATGAAGTGCAAAAATAAAAGCATAAGTTTCACTACTTTGCAAAAGGTAAGTCCAAAAGAAAAAATGATTTTATACTATCCATTTTGTCCTTAACATTATAATTATGACTATATTACTAAATGTGACCCATATACATCAAATGGATAAAATATGCACAACTAAATGTGGTTCATGACTATATGCATAACTAAAATATGTGAGGAATTGCATACATAAAAGGAAAAGTTCGACTTCTCTACACATTTTGAACCCATAAGCAAATATTGAATCTACAATTGTATTGTAAAAGCGATCCCAATAATTGAACTTGGAAAGCATACAACAATAATTTTAGATATTAGTTTCAAGTTACTGTCATCCATCCATTTCAAATTTATTTCTTGTTAACTTGTTCCAAACAATTTTATGATTGACATCATCCAGTTTAATAATTATATCATTTCAGATATGATTGATTGATGCAAGCAATTTTATAAAGTGCTTCCCATTTTGAAAAATATTACCAACCCTAACACAATTACCTAAGGAAACATGAATTTCTAACATACAAAAATCACAAAACACACATATCAAAATGAAGGATAAGACCTACTCCTAAGGTCACTTACGCTAGACTATATTGTTTTAATGTTAGCTGAAACATTGGTTCATATTTTACGCTACTCTACTACTTCTAACTAAATTGTTTTTTCATACTCCACCGAAGTAGACTTGCAAGCCCACCGAATACATGTAATTTCAAACACATAAATAAATGTACATTATGTAACTTGAAACAAACTAACAAATGCATAGAAACAATACATAAACTATGTCTTACTTCGAAAAATATTATGAACCCTAACAAAATTATCTAAGAAAACAAAACCTTCTAACATACAACAATCACAAGGCATATAAAAAAAACAAAGCCTACTGGTAAGGTCACTTGGACCGCGACTATATTCTTTAAATGTCAAGTAAATCCATATAACTTGAAACACAAGCAAACAAATACAGGTGTTGATAAACAAATAAATCATGCTATACACCTCCTGTACTGGCTAAATATTCGACAACAACGAAACCAATAGTAGCAAAGCCGACATCTTAAACAAATAAAGTA